>LCWF01000144.1:0-88491 GCA_001006345.1 Phaeomoniella chlamydospora | reverse complement strand
TCACTCAGCTGAGCTTCCTTTCCGGGCTACACTTAGATCTGCTCAGTACAGGCTTAGACTGTGACACAGGGATATATATCTATATTTAGTTTATAAAGTATTAAACTCCTACTACGTCGTCAAAAATATAATCTGTATAATTTTGAAATCTTGTAATTTACATGTAATCTATATAAAAGTATATAATAGTGTTTTTAGATGGGTTGGCTGATTAATCAGTCCGTGACTATAGTATATAAGATTGGAGGTTTGTCCTGAATCGCTTGTATGCTGAGTAGAAAGCGGGGTTTCTCCGCATTCGGAGTAATTCATTGTGGAGCAAGTTCCCAGTGCCAATCTTGTGGACAAATGTGCCAGTTGCTTATGAGATGTTATTGAGACAATGGTCGACCACCTCCACGTCTCTCACATTACACCATCCACGAGGTAATTGTTATGTGGCGGCATCCTTTTGCTGCTTGATGATTCAGGCCCAATACTAGGCCTGGCTAGATAAATTGCTCCACGTGCCGTCTACGTAGTAGAAAACCAGTCATTTTGCAAATTCAGAAGGAAAGTTTTCCTCGTCTCGGGCTATTCATTACCCTACTGTGCCTGCCGAAACGTATCTGCCGAAATATCCGCCACCGCTAAACCGTACAACAGTCGTCTAACGGCAAATCATTTCGATCTTGGGGTTGTCGCCATGACACCGTGTTAGGGCAGCTGACCAATTTACGCACACTTTCCAGTTGAGCACCTGGTCAAAGGCCGCACTTCTCCAGGACTGTTTTGCCTCTGACCGCCGTCATGATATGCCAGGGCAGAATTCTTTCCCTTCTTCGTGTGCTGACGCCGACAGATGTAAAGTCCCTCAATGACTGCTGCTTTTCCGAGACTGAGCCGACATAACCTAGTCCTCTCGTCTCGGACAAGGTAATTAGATTTCGATATATGGGGAGGATATCTCGAAGAAGCAGATGGCCCTCACTGACGCTGCGCTGCGTGTCCTGGGAAGCAGAAGTGGTAGGGCTTCCTGAGTACGACAGCCCTCCAGATATTGCAGATTTGGCAGGTGACGTAGAAGCAGAAATCGCGGGGTCAGGTATGAGATCGGAATCTTCAACATCTGTTCCAAAGGAACGTTTTACACCTGGCGCTGCGATGGTCCCTTTATTAGTCTTGGCAGTCAATTGTAAATCGTCGGTGGTTGACGTCCATACAAGGTTCACACCTAGAACAGTCTCAGTATTTGACTCGATAGAGCTGACACTGGATTTGCTCCCTGCCACCTCGACTTCTGATTGTGTACGGAGAAGGTAAGCTGTTCTATGGCCGTGGTCCATGTCAAGGAACGATGAGGTTTGATTGGGTGCAAAAGGCAAGAGGATACCAATGTATTGAGACCCTGAAAGTGAGAGAAAGGAGCTCGGATCGGCCTCAAGGGCATTCTGAATCTCGCTTTGGGCCTGCGTCGTTGGCGGCCCGGAGGATTGAGTCTGTGTTTGAGATTGAGTAGTCTGCATATGAGAGGCGGTCTGCCGCGTAGCAGGTGATTGCGATGGTGTTGCCGAGATTTGTGACGTGTTGTGGGTTGTGTTGGAAATCGGTGTTGGCGTCAGCGCACTCATCGCCCCAGGTGTGTTTGCGGTCATAGTCTGTTCTGGTGAAAGTACCGACTGTGCCGCTGATGGTGTAGGTGTTGTTACAGGGGTACCGTACAGTGCCGGTACATTGTTCGTGGAAGAAAAGCTGAAAGCTGCCGTTGTTGGAGTGTTCTGAGCTTGACCGATCGATGGTGGGCCTGGTGCCCGTCTAGCTGCCGTATGGAGTATTGTAGGGGTGGAAAGATGGAATGAGGGCTCGGAGTCAGTTGAGAGAAGTACTAAAGAGAGGCCTGATGGCGAAGGAGCTGAAGACACATGTCCATTGAAGCAATGAATCCAGGCATTCTTCTCGACAGTATCGAGGGAACCCTCTCTAGCAACAACTATTCTTTTCTGCCCATTTGCTGTGCATAAGAGATCGAATGAAGTTTTCCAGATTTCGCGTATTATTTCAAGTATTGATCGGCCCTGAGAGATATCGGCGTTCTTAAATCTCAAGCAATACGACATCGTGAATGCCTGTTTGCCATGTTCGTCCGTCCAGACTGCTGTAAGCCATCTCTGATCCGTTGTCAGACAATAGGCGACATGTAAACTTTTGTTACCGCTCTGTAGAGGGACTGCGCCTGTTTTAGAAAGTTTGAATGTGAGATCCTTGGATGGTTGTTCCGCAAGAAGAATTGCTGGGGAAGTTGTTCCAGGATCTTGGACACGGCTGTCCATGGCAGGACAGCGGTCATAGACTTCCAGTGCGAGTCGAAAGAAGTCGGCCTGTGGTGGTGTTACTATATAGTCGTTTGTGCTGACAAAGGACAGCGGCAAAAGTTGCGGAACGATATCTGTACGAGGTCTTCGTGAATCTTGAGCCCCTTTTGCGTAGGTCATATGAAGCACGAACAACGAGTGGTATATGTCGAGCAGGATTTCTGGGCGGGTAATGGGATGAATGATATAGAGAACGACTGTGGTCGACAAAGATGAGTTCGCCAATTCCGTTCCTTTTCTTTGTAAGCATTGCGTTGAATACAAAACTGTTGTTCTTACCTAAGGCTTTGCAGACGTCCAGTAGATCAGTAGTCTGACTTGAAGCATCATATTTGAAGGTGACAAAGCCATTTTCCGCAAGCTTGATTGGCACATCTGCTGAGTGTTCACCCAGACTGCAACCTTGATAGACATGAGACAGTTGAGACATGAAGCTTTGAGAGCACTCAACGATTGATTCGTTTTCTGGGCACAGACAAAGGCTCAGAACGTCTCGTTTGCCACTCACCGGTTGCAAGCCAAATGTCTCCCAGAAGGGCATGAGTGGAGGTAACGCCTCAAGATCTCTGTCAGCCTTACGAAATCGGAGCTTAGGTGTCTCACACATAAACATGTTGTCTTCCGCATCAACAGAAGCAAAAGTGTTCAATATTTGTGCGAGAGATGGTTGAATTGATGCTCTAAAAATTGGTGTTAAAGATTTTGCCAACCGCTCCAAAATTGGTGTCATATCGCACGTTTCCACGCATGATTGGAAAAGGTCCGAGAAGAGGAAAGACTGAGAAACCTGATCTACCAAGAGCTGGGCTATTTGGACCTGATCGTCCGCCTTCGTAGGAACAGCGATAGTATCGTCCGGTTCCTCGAATGCTAACCAATCCTCCATCGACGATGGGCTGCTGTCGTCGAAAAGGTTATCAAGAAGTGCAAAGTGAGATGCTTCAACGGCTCGTCGCTCTGCATCTTCCACTCCAAGAACGGAGGTCAGTGGAATAGATGTGGTTTCTGCCCATTTGCGTTTCAAACCAGCCCATAGATCCTCCGTCTTATCGCCTTCGTCCTGGAACAAGTCGTTGCTATCGAACGAAGTACTACCAGAAAGGGGGGATGTAGGCGAATTTGAAGTTTGGTCCTCATCTAGAGGATTCCGAGACGTATTTAGCCGCCGGAGGTTTGGCTTTTCGACAACTTGGAGTTGAGAAGGACCATTGGAAGCCCCAACATTTACACCAAGCTTAGCCACCGGGCCAAACCAAAATTTCCCTCCTTCAGTCAGATATTTACTATCATCCGACCATCGGAGACTGGTCTCATCTCCGAGAGACAGTTTGTTTTCTCTGGAGACAGACGTTTCGAGGTCCGTGTTTCGGGCTACTGTTATTTCTCTGGTCTCGTCTTCTCTATCTGTTGGTCCTTTCGGCGAGATTGGAGATTTGCTAACGCCGCCGCCTTGTTCTGTTTGCTCTTTCCTAGCACTTGGTTCCACCACCGGATTGCTGGGTATATCTTCAAGTCCATTGGTTTCTTGTGCAAAGTTGACATCTTCTAAGGCAGGGAGCACCCGTGGTCTTTCATCAAAGTGTTCTGGAGCTTGGGTGAATGGTCCTGATTCGGATGTATCCATGTTCTCCTCGTCATGATCCATTGCCTCACCAGGTTCATCGAAGAAGTCCCAATCAGGATTTTCGTCAATTTCACCAGACTCAGAATTTTCGCCGGCATCACCTTCAAAAAGGTCGTCATTGAAAAGGTCCGGTCCTGAGGGCCGACTGTTATCTAACATGCTCACATCTTCACCATGCCGATCTGGAGGTTCAAGCAATAAGGTATCCACACCATGCGGCGTTGCACCGGCCCCTTCAACAGATGACATTCCAGGCGTGACATGGGACAATGGCCCGTCGGGTGGCGTAGGATAGATCGCTGCTAATGAATGTATATCAGGCCTGATGATCGCTGGAGAGGAAACATTGAAATCTTCTCGGCCAGAAGGCTCTAAAACCGCTCGATCTCGTTGCACTTGCTCAGACATTCTCTTAGCTTTTCTTTTCCCTGCAGACTCTGCTCTAATATCTGAGGAACAGAGCCAATTCTCCGCAGCGCCTAATGGATCGATGTAATGGGAGTTAGTATTAGCCTTCCTCTGTCTTGACCGAGAGAATATAAGAGACGAAGGCCATAAGATGCTCTGAAGCATATGCAGGTCCCGCTCTTTTCCACCCTCTTGATCTGCCTTTACATCCGTTTCCCAAGGTATTATGACTTCTATATCGACCCAAGCCTCATCCGCATCAGGCTCAATGCCGTAATTTTGAAGCCAAGATAGAACGGAAGACTGCCACGAAGATTGGTGGAATGGCGCCCTATGCAAGCTTTCTGCTCGCTCAACATTATCCTCATGCGGATGTCTTATGCCTTTATAGCGAACAACCTTTCCACATGGTGCTAGAAGAGCATCAGATTGAGGCTGTAAGCTATCAATAGCCTTAGACTTTATCAGCGAATCCACAGACTTCAAATTTTCATTGCGAAGCTCTTTCACTGATAGCACGAGCTTACTATCTGTCAGTTGCAGGTCAAGTCGAGCAATCGACAAGCATTCGTGGCTTGCAAGTTCTCCAACGTCCCCGTTGAGAGACCGTATCACCACCGTACGAGCGTTCAGTAAGGTCATGTGGCTTGTACGATTCATGCTATCATCTAGCTTCGCTAACAAGCTGTACAGGAAATTCTGATACACGGTCAGCCTAGAATCCTCGAGTAGTTCTTCAATAGAAAAGTTTAAACTCTGAGATTCCACTGTTTCGAGGCCGTGTTTGCTGCCGAAATCTCCCCAATCGACATCCGAAGCACTACGTCGATAGAAAACCCATAGGTGAGAAGATGACGGTTCGATATAGCACGGAAAACCTAAGTTTTTGGCTTCGCTCTCGGCAGTACGCAAACGTTTGCGTGCACTCGAACTTAGACTTCTAGATTCCGCGTACTCTTGCCTTCGAGTATCGTGGTCCTCGCTGGCGGAGACGGTCCATACTCGGCACGTAATTAGATCGCTTTGTTCCTGAGAGATGATCAGCAAAATAATGTTCAACAAACACGGTTTTGGGACTTACCAGGACGCAAAAGGTCGTCAGTCGGTCCTGCAGCAACCGCGAAGGCACGGCCTTCATGTTGATTTCTTCCAATAATCCAGGTCAATGGACCGTACAAGGTGGGCAATAACAAGACGATGAAACTGGCGGCATCAAGGTCTAGCTGCCCACAAATTCGGACGTGACCTGAAGACAGCTCAGCTGTCTCTCACGCCTCTAATCAGCCTTGGTCTCCCAGCAACGCAAACCGCTTTTGACATGGAAATTGGTATGCAATATGGAGGATAAGTATCTCATGATAGAAGTCCCAATATTCCTCTTTGAATTGCACTTGAAACTAGGATGTCGTGCCATAAAGAGTCCGCGGATAGAGTTCGAAACGAGTAGTCCAATCATGAGTATGCGGGACGATCCGCAAATCTTCCAACTCATCAATCTAATCGCATCTCCTCCACTTTAATTTTTTTTTGATGCTTTGTCGGAAGCCTACCTGCGCAACCCGCTGCGAAGGATTCAACCTTGCTCAGCCTGCAACATGCCTTCTGGAAACTAAATCCGATAGTCATCTATCGCACAGATAATGAAGCTCTCGAATAGCTCAACTGTGCCGGTTTATACCGTCGCTGGCTCATCAACAGCCAGACCCATCCCAGAGTGGCTCGCCAAACGACGGAACCAGAAGAAAGGCCATGACTACGCCAATAAGATCGAGTTGCTTCAGGACTTCGAGTTTGAAGAAGCAAGCCAATGCATTAGGATCAGCGATGATGGACAATGGGCCATGAGTACTGGTAAGAAACTCAAATTTCTGCTTCGCATGTTACGATGGGCCTAATATTATTGCGAAGGCACATACAAGCCACAGATTCACGCTCATTATCTCCCCAATCTTGCTCTTTCCTTTGCAAGACACACCGATACCATCAACAAGACATTTCTTATTCTATCAAGCGACTACTCGAAGACAGTACACCTCCAAGAAGACCGCTCGATTGAATTCCACACTCCTGGCGGCTGTCATTATCGGTTGCGTATACCCAGATATGGACGCGATCTGGCATACAATAAGAATAGCGCCGAGCTTCTAGTTCCGGCAGTAGGCGTGAATGGAAATGGGATGGGAGAGGTGTATCGCGTGAATTTAGAGCAAGGTCGTTTCATGCGCCCATACGAAGTGGACGTGGGAGGCGACGATTTTGCCTCTGCAGGTGGTGGTGCCCTTCAGGGAGGTATCAATACAGGCAGTGTCAACACAGCAGTGGTAGCTTCTGAAAGTCATAATTTGATGGCTTTCGGTACCTCTTTGGGGACTGTTGAATACTGGGATTCTCGAAGCAGAGATAGGGTAGCTACGCTACAACCCCCCACTGATCAGTTTGAAGGTACCATTGGCGTAACAGCGCTGGATTTTCACAGGTCTGGAATGACTACAGCTGTTGGTACCTCAAATGGTCTCATATATCTCTATGACTTACGGTCACCGGTGCCTCTTCTCAAGAAGGATCAAGGTTATGGATATCCAATTCAAACACTCCAATTTTTGACCCCATCAACAGCCACTCGTAATCAGACATTGGAACCAAAAATCCTGTCAGCTGATAAGCGGATCATTAAAATATGGAACGAGCGCGACGGTTCACCGTGGACCTCTGTTGAGCCGGCCGTGGATATCAATTGTGTGGCTTGGTGCAAAGATACTGGAATGATTCTGACGGCGAACGAAGGAAAGCAACAGCACGCATTTTTTATTCCACAGCTTGGACCAGCTCCAAAGTGGTGCACGTTTCTCGACAACATGGTCGAGGAGATGGCGGACGATCCTAATGATCCGAACTCCTTCACCAATCGCAAGGCTGGCGAGGTCTATGATAATTATAAGTTCTTGACCTTGCCGCAACTCAAGGCGCTCAATTTGGATCATCTGATTGGGAAGACGAACTTGCTTCGTCCATATATGCATGGGCATTTCGTTAAACAAGAATTGTATGATGAAGCACGTCTGATTGCCAACCCCTCAAGCTGGGAAGAAGAGCGTTCCAAACGTATACAAGAGAAGATCGACAAGGAAAGAGAAAGCAGAATACGTGGCAAGAAGAAGGTTGCGGCTAAAGTCAATCGAAAGCTCGCAGAGAGGGTTCTTGACCGGGAAGAGAAGAACGAAAGAAGACGAGCTCAACGCATCCTTGCCAACGGCGGGGACAAAAATGCTGTTGAAATTACTTCTGACGCCGTTCAATCTGAGCCACAGGGCTTATTGGGTGATTCTCGTTTCGCGAAGCTCTTTCAAGATGAAGATTTCGAAGTTGATGAAACTTCTCATGAATTCAGGTCGATCAATCCAAGTACAAAGACTGCTGCGAATTCCAATATGGATCGCGAGAAAGGCCTTACGGCCGTTGAAGAGGAGATGGTCGATGAAGTTCCAGGTTCTTCTGACGAGGAAAGCAACGAAGATGCACACCATTCTCGAGCCAGCAACAAAATATCCACAGCAGACTATAAACGCAGATCGAAGCTTAAACAGTCTCGGCCGATGCAGATGTCAGTATCGAGCCTAAATGGGGCTCGGCCAAGGAAAGACACATCTTTCGAATCTCGAGTGGCAAAGATGAAACCTAAGGAACGTGCCAAGGGCTCTGGAGGTGTTGTTGGTGAGAGGGTAGTCACATTCGAACCTCAAGTGAAAAGAAAGGATCAACAGGCTGTACATAACACAGCAAGGCCTTTACACAAAGATCGGAGAAGCGCTTCGAAGAACAAGTTCAGAGGAATGTGATGAACCTCATGATCTGATATTACCCGATATCAGTACGATTACTTCAGCCTCGCGTCCCTGGCCATCCATGATCGACCCAAGGTCTGAAAAGTGTCCACAGAGGTCTCGGAAGTATCTTCTTGATAAGTATTCATGAATGAGATGCTAAACGTATACGGGACCGTCGAGCTGCTTGTCAGTTTTAGCGCAACGAGCGCTGAGCCCTTTGGACTTGTGATCACCCCTGCCAGCGACTCTCCGCACAGCCAATATTCGAGTCCGTGTTCCGGAAGCAAATTCACTGCGTTGGCATTGCTGAATGATCAGAGTAGACAAAACCCCATGGTCAATATTGAAACAGCATGTCCGCAGCTCGCATTCAATGCACCCGTTGAACACATCTTATGGAGGGCACGTATAAGGCATGTGTGATACTAACAGGAGTCGGTCGGAGTTACTGCAAATTTCGGAGTGTGCAGAAGGCTTCTACAGGGAGACTAGAACCGAAAGTTGGACCCTCGCTGTCGGACCAAAGACGTCGATTGGGAGGGCAGTAAGGGGTAGTCAGAGTACGAGTAGACGCGTGTGAAGAGATCAGGGAGCATACTTGGAAAGTATCGAAAGAACAGGATATAATGTTCTAGAAGAGAAACCAAAATTCTATGACTTGGCTTGATTCTCGAGACAACCAAAACCCTCTTCGTTGCAAGGTAGTTAGTCTAATTTTTATGAGTATAGAAAAGGCCAGTTCAGAAGGATGTATGCACCCTTCTGAACTGGCCAACTGTGAGGCAAGCCAACTTTATTCTTGATAATGGTGATGCTTCCTGGTCTCCACCCCTTCGGCTCGACAATCTTTGGAAATTACTTCAAGCCAACTCCCTTTCGACAATAGATGTTGAGACCGGGATGACCTGCTTCGATGGCCCAGCACGAAGGACCGCCAACAGGACACAGTGAGCCTCAAGAGCCGTCTCCTGAAGAGGTATGACTGGCCTTTCTCAACCTCTGACAATGCGTGTGTTGACGGAACCCGTCAGGATTTCGACGATTGTGACTCCGTCCTGGGATGGGAGACCAGCTCGTCAGTACCTTCCCCTTAGTTCACCGTCCCAACAGTTGCACATTTCCTTATTCCCAGCAGACTTGCTTGGATTCTCATTGTCATCTAACATTGTTTTCCATAGAGCAACATAATCCTTGACATAATCGATTATGGATTACCCCTATGAATACTGACGGAGATACCATGCTTACGAGGCTGGAAGTACGCCCGGCCCCGGTTTGTGTACATCACCAACTCCAGTCATACCTAATGGACATACCAGGGTACCATCTGCCCAATGACGACGAAGAACTTAGTCGCTTAGATCTGCAGCATCGGGTCTGGCAACATACCATTGACGGTCTTTATCGCGTACCAATCGATCGCAATAGCATCCACAATGCGATGGACATCGGAACGGGAAGCGGCATCTGGGCAATTGACTTTGCAGTTGAACATCCCTCCTGCAATATCATCGGCACAGATTTGTCCCCATTTCAGCCGGCAGCGATTCCTCCGAACTGTCAGTTTATTGTCGATGATGCCGACACCGAGGTGGGGGAGTGGTCGTATCCGCGGATGGATTACATCCATAGCCGTTTATTGGTCCCCGGTCTGAAAAACTGGAAACAATATATCAAGCGCTGTTTCAAGCATCTCAAGCCTGGAGGTTGGATCGAACTTCAAGAAGTTGAGTGCCCTCTGAAGTGCCCAGACGGTACCGCTTCAGATGACGAGCCATTTATGAAATGGAGCCGTCTATTTGCAGAAGCCGGAGAAAAAGCGGGATGCGATTTCCAGGTTCAGAACAAGTTGAAAGACTATTTGGAAGAGGCTGGTTTCACAAACATCACACGAGAAGACTACAAATGGGCCATCGGCCCTTGGACGGAAGATCAGCATTTGAACGAGGTTGGGGCGTACATGCTCATAAATGGCATGGAGATGTTAAATTCCTGTAGACTTTTCCTTCCTCAGACAACTCGGATGGTCCCTGGAGAGGCTTGAAGTCTTTCTGGCAAAATGCAGGGCATCTATCAGAGATTCGAGAAAACACCGATACTTCGCTATGACCGTCCACTATGCGCAAAAGCCTTTATGAATGACAGGCCTTGAAGAAGCATGAGTGATTGAAAGACACAGCTATTACCTACTATCATGTTTATGAAGTCTTGAAAGTTTCGATTGATTGTTTGTAGATACTCTGCACATTGCAGATGATACCTCTAGAAGCCCGCATTGGATATAGATTCTTCCCCTATATGAGGACTCCATTTTCCTTCCCAGTATACAAGAATATGGTACAGGACTCCTTACACTCGACTGCCCTCCGACTGTCTGAAGTGGACTGCTTGAAAGCCTTGGCTGAAGCCGACCTGAGTATGCAATTATCTTGACAGTCTGACAAGGTCTCCATAGACTAAAACCTGGTACAGTATGAATATGAACATGAACATACTCGCTGCTTGCGGTGACTCGTCAGTATTTTGATACTGTACATTGAAGTGACGCCACCTGAATAAATTTGAGATCTGACTATCATCGATACTTCCGGTCATTTGATCGCATCGCTATACGTATGTTTTCGATATCCTGACAAAAGGCCTCCCAGGATCAAACCAGAAAACTCTCAAGATCTTCTCTTTGGTCTCGGAAGGATGATTATCTTCCTCCTGTACTTCTTTCAATCATTTCACAAGCCCCTCCCCTCTGGCTATCACGTAAAACATCTTGAATCTTCACATCAATCTGGGCGGCTGGTCAATATCAATTATTTCAACATCTTGACCTGCACTCTGATCGATCTCAGGGATTGAATTTGTCATTTAATCTGCATACCGGATATCATCACAAGTGCTGGTAACATGAGAAATAGAAATCCCCGTACATCGCCTTCTTCCCAATGGCTTCGAGAGCAGACTTAGTCCCCTTCTCGATGCGTACAATCACATCCACACAGCTTTTGTTCGCTTCCAGATTTCCTGCCTTCTCTGCCTCCTCCTTTCTCTCGATCATCAAACCCCCCATCAGGCCGTATCTGATACCTTTAACCGTCCGAATCATCTCTTTCATTCGACTGATGTTTCGTAACGCCAATCTCTGTGCCACAAGCGTCTTGTTTCTGCACTTGAAAAGGCCGCTTCGAGTGATATCGTCCATTTCCCGAACTTCTATCGTTGCCGCGATTGGGCGAGCACCCTTTTCAATAGCTAGAAGGCTGCTACAGCAGGCCTTTAGGTCCCGGAAAGCCAGGCCCACCCGGAAGACACGTTGAAGAAGACCGGACTTGTGGTGAACAAGACGAATGAAATCGCCTTTAACAATGTACTCGACTGAGTCGGTAGGACTGTCGACGGAAATCTTCATGGCTTGGAAGCTCGAATCAGAGACCGAGAGCTGAGGAAGTTGCTCATCGCTACCGACTTGCAGTATAGTTTTGTTGAGTTTCAAGAGTACTTGGAGTTTCATATATGCTACCTTTGCGAGCTTCGCACGCCTCTTGAATGTTGTTGGGATTCACACCATTCGTCAAAAGATGCGTTGAATTTCTTTGAGGCGGTTAGCCGCCTCTTGATATTCGGGTTCATTTCTGTGGTGTCGTGGTGCAAGAACATGTTGGTATCCAGGCCGGCTGGAGTTTCGACGCTTGTAATTTCTTGAAATGTCCTCTTGACAACTCTCTTTGGCGCCTTGAAATGTGGTGAAGGATGCATGCTTGATAGAATAGTGCCTTGGATGTCATGGGTATCAGATAGCTGAGCGGAGCATATGATAGACATGGATTCAGGAGTAATTTCCGGGCTTGGATGTATTAGAACAGGGCTGTCGTGAGCTGTGAACAATTCCAGAGACGCTCCTATGCGGATAACCCCAATATGAGAGCCAAGAGTGGAAGGTAAGATGGTTTGAAGCGATCGGACTGGTAAGAATCCGAGGCAGGAGAAATGAAACGAGAAAGTAGCTGGATCGAGAGATGTAGAGAGAAGGGAGATGCTTGAAATAATAAGACGATCTCAATTAAAAGACTCACCAATTTTCTATTGAGGGAAGCTCCTATTGTAATGGGCAGTGACGGTGAAGTTTTGCCACTTCCAATTCGTCCCCAAAGGGAAAAGCACTCAGGGGAAGGGAAATGGTTCGCGAAAAAAAGTACCAATGTTGACAGGAATGGTAAAGTTTAAAGCAAATTCGATCTGAGGCGAGTCGGTAGAAGTAGCTACAGTATTGCCTGATGCTGACAGAAACTGTGTGAGCATGTTATCGTTGTTGCTGTCGGCCATAAGAGGAGGAGGATTGCGGCATCGTTGTTGGCTCGTTAAAGGAGCTGCCAGAACAGAAGGACTACGGGTACACAGGTAATACATGTCACAGATAGATAGATACCCTTCTGAAATGCGACAGTCTGTTCGAGAAGCCGATGTCCTGTATGGAAAGAAGAGCCTATGAAAAGATGCAGCCTCTGCAGTCTGTTTGTTGATGAGAACCGACGAGACAGGAAAAAGGATGCTTTGTGTTGCGCAATCAACAAACTGCATCCCCTGATTTGGTTTTGTACTTTCGATCAATGAGAAATCTTCATGGATTGATGATGATTCAACGTCGATGATTTCATTGTCCCTGTGAAAAATCATATCTTACCTACATGTTTACAATGTGAGGGAAATTCCGATCCTGCACTGTACGCGAAGCTCCCAAATGTAGCCACCTAATTAATATTAATTTAATTATTGGGGCGCCTGAAGTGCGCCTCGCCATTAGCCCAAAGCAGTCACACTTATTGTAGTTGTAGTAAACTAGTATATATCACGTGGCTTACAGTCACATGACTGTGCGTGCACACGCCCTTAAAGCGCACACCTGGCCTGAAGCCTACCAAATGGACAGATTCCCCTACTCTGTAGGATCCAACGTTATTTCCTACATTATGCAAGTTGCTGATTCGGACGGGGAAGAGCCGCAAACTCCATATCATACTCCGAGATGAGGAGATTTTCTACCCAAAACATAACACGCAAAGCCAACCAGAAATGAGACAAAGGAGGACTAATTAATACAGTACCGTATCATTCCTGCTTGGAGAGATTCGCCGACGATGGGGCGCTATTCCGCAGTTGTAAATGGCTCGCTCGTATGGACATCATCTCATCCCCAAAGCAACTTTCCCAAAACGAGGCATGATATGGAGTAATCCCTTCCAAGGGGAGCAAATGTTCAAAGGGGAGAGCTGATAGCTCGTCACTTGCCATCTTGGTCGATGGCATGCGTTGCATTGTCAGCATGCATCAGCGCACGGGTATAAAGTGCTCGCAACATCCAGCACGATGAGAGCGGTAAGTCGTCAATTGTAGAAAGCTGTGAACCATCTGCTTTGTGACATTTTATTCTACTTGGAATATTTCATTTCTGTCTCCGATCTCTTTGAATCCATACCCATTTTCTCATTCTCACAATGGCGGAGTGGCTAGCATTGTGTCGGCAGTCATTTTGCTTACCTGCTCCAACCTTGACAGAGCAGAATCTACCCGATCAAACTGGAAAGGTACCGATCCTCCCTTCTAAGTCCTTTGAACGCACTCATTGATTCGTCCAACAGGTTATCATCGTCACCGGTGGCTACTCTGGAATCGGCTATGAACTAAGCTCCATCCTCTACGCTGCCAATGCCACCGTCTACATCGCCGGTCGTTCCTCTACCAAAGCTGCATCCGCCATCTCCTCCATCAAATCCGCCCACCCAACATCCTCCGGCACGCTCACATTCCTCTCTATCGACCTCTCGGACCTCCGTACCATCAAACCCTTTGTAACAACCTTCCTCTCTTCCTCATCTCGTCTCGATATTCTTTACAACAACGCCGGACTCATGCACGAACCACCTAGCCAAACACCCCAAGGCCAGGAAACCGTCTACTCAACCAACATCCTCGGGCCATTTCTTCTCGCCAAACTCCTCACTCCCATCCTCGAATCCACCAGCATCTCCAATCAGAAATCCAACCTCGACACCGTCCCCCGAATCTGCTGGGCCTGTTCCCTACACACCGACTTTCAAAGCCCGAAAAGCGGCGTCCAATTCACCTCGGACTCCGCCGAATCTTCTTCCCTCACCATATCCAACCGATACTTCAACTACAACAACTCCAAAGCCGCAATCTACTACATCTCCACAGAATTCTCTCGCCGTCGCCTCCAACAACAGCAACAACCCAACTCCTCCTCAATCTCCCACAAACCCCGCATCCTCTCCATCCCCTTCAACCCCGGAAACCTGACCTCCCCGCTCCAACGGCACGTGCGTTCAAAGAATCCGACTTTCTTCAAACTCGCAGACCGCTTGCTCATGTACCCCGCCAGATTCGGCGCCTATACGGAACTCTACGCCGGGTTTTCAGACGAATTACGTGATGCGGGAGAGAAGGGTAACGAGGGCGTGTATGTGTGGCCGTGGGGGAGAAAGGGTTGGATCGGGAGAAAGGATATCAGGGAAGAGGTCTTGAAGGGGGAAAAGGGACAGGCAGGGAGGGTTTGGGATTGGTGTGAGAAGGTGACCGGGGAATGGTGTTGAAGATGGATGGATGGATGGAGAAAGGGTGGAAAGGAGGTCCTGTTTAAAAGAGGGGAGTGAAATGGTAAGACAGAATGCATGTAAGACTTTCTTTTCTCGATCTGGGAAATGAGAGGTCAAATGTAATGTTCGCGGACTGGGTAACTAATTAGATCTTGAACACTTTGTTTGTATCGCTTATTCTAGTTGTTCTCCTTTCAAATGTTGAAACGTATTTCTAATATCCATTCCAGTTCTAGGTACATGGATATCTTGGTTTGGTAGGTAAGATATACATTACCTGAAACACTTTCTATACTTTAACTTTTTTTGTTTTGTCCTTTGGTTGAAAAGCGTTTTTGCTTCAAACATTTACGTTGTCTTCAAGTCGGCCCTTATCGAGGGAGAAATATAATGATAGAATGGAAACGAGAATCATGTTTATTCTCATGATGAGATCCCGTGACAAAAGTTACCATTTAAACGTTCTAGATCATGATTTTCTTTCCAAAAAATTAAATTAAAAGAAAACCCCCATTTCTATCACGCTTTTTACAACGTTGTTTTTCACGTCCAGTAACCCGGAAATAGCCAATCCAATTTGCTCAGGGTTTCTTTATTCCTTGCAGATGGGGCGGTGGTGACGGCGAATTTACTCGAGCCCTCGATATGTTTTGCCTTGACCAAGTTTTCATGTTCTGCTTTGCTGAGCTCATCGAGGACGGCGCCCACGAATCTCCTGGCGTTTGCGGAATTGGCTTTCATGTGTCCCATGACCAGTTCGACGGTCACGACTTCTTCTGATTCGCGCCAGCAGTCGTAGTCGGTGGACATGCAGATCATTTGATACGCGATTTCGGCTTCGCGCGCGAGTTTGGCTTCGGGAAGTGCGGACATGTTGATCACACTGCCGCCCCAGGAGCGGTACATTCGCGATTCGGCGCGAGTGCTGAATTGAGGGCCTTCCATGCAGATGATGGTTCCGCGGTCGTGGAGCACGACCCCGTCGCCTTCAAGACTGTGGCCACACTGGCGGACGATGCGGGCGAGGCCTTCGTCGAATGGATCGGCGAACATGACATGGCCGACGAAGCCGGATTCGAAGTAGGTGAAGGGCCGGATCCCTTTGCTTCGGTCGATGATTTGATCTGGGATTACGAAGTCGCGGGGTTTGATGTGTTCTTGAAGACTGCCGACGGCGGAGAAGGCGATGATGGTGCGGACTCCGATGCTACGCAGGGCGGCGATGTTGGCACGCGAGTTGACTTCATGGGGAGCGATTTCGTGGCCGAGACCATGGCGGGAGAGGAAGGCGATCGGGACCGGTGGGGAGCCAGGCGTAGGAGATGGATGGGAGAGGATGGTGATTGGGGAGGAGGGTTCGCCCCATGGGGTTGATATGGTGAGACTTGCGACTTTGGTGAAGTGTGGGAGATCTTGCAGACCTGTTCCACCGATCACCGCGATCGAGACGGGCTCTGTGTAATGTAGGAATTGTCAGCGATGATGTGAAAGGTTGCGGGGCAGCTGAGGAGGGGTCCTGGGGCAGCGGACGCACCGTTAAAAGTAGTTGGCAGATCTGCCATGATTCTTCTCCTGCCTCCGAACGTTCCTGATAAATTCACTCGCAAATGGGACACAGCGTGAAAGCGGCGAATTTGCGAGAGTATTATTTTCATATGTCTCGATGAGGTCGCCTACGATGTCAGATGGGTCGCCAAACCAAACGGGGCCGGGCATCAAATTGGAGTTCTTTGCTGACAAAAATTTTGGGTTTCCCAGCGGGACCCGCTCTGGCCAGGGGTGGAGTGAAAGAAATAGGAAATATTGAACACAATCCTGTGATGGGGTCAGCACCATGATGCATTGGTACTTGAGGGCTAGATACTGTACCATGATGTTGTGGCACAAAGCACTATACCGAGGCTGTCAAAGACTGGTCCAACAGGCTGATAGGCTACACGAGACAGGCGCAGAGAGGTCGAGTACTGTGTCTTGATCGGTCTTGTCATTTCTTGACCTTGTAGACCATGCGTGAGAGATAGAAAGGACGTGGGAGAGAGGTAACGGTATTGCTTGGATGGCATGAGCAGCGATCCCCTTGCATCGTCCTTAATGTTGCCCTCAGCGTTCGTCATGCAAGAGGTCTATAGTGTAGGCAACCTTATAGGGGAAGCGGCTGAGCCAGGGTTGAGATGTTCCTATGTAGGTACGATACTATTATGTATGACATATCGGACATGGACCCAACCCGATCTTAACCATTCTTACTATTAATTATTGCTTGCTTCTCTTCGGCCATGTGAACGGAGCACCTAGGTAGACCGATATAGAATTGCGGCCTCTGATAAGCAGGGAGACCGAGGACAAGGTCTTGAGTAAGAATGCTGTTATGCGTCATCATCTCTCATTCACGATAATGATACAGTATATTGCAAGCTGACACTTATAAACTTTCGTTGAGAGAACGTATAAAACATGGAGGTTCTCTCCTGGTTAAACCGCATTGTTCATATGTACATAGGCAATGTCTTTAGCGGTACGGTTGCTGAATCATAGAAGATTCCAGGGGTTAAGCATGCTATTCTAGGGCTCCATCCAACCAGATAGGGTTTGCTGCCGAGATACTGTACCATGTTTACCTACAGTACTGTAGGTGCCTATTGGGTACCAATGCCTTAACTATAGACCGAAACCCAAGCTCTGGTACATGTACTGTAAGATACACACGATTAGTCCTAATCAAGAAACCCTCCTAACAAAGAAAATAGTTCTGCTACCCATGCTGTACAATACTGTACCGTAAAAGAAAACGATCATCATTGATTATTGTGGGAAATGGCATTATGCGAGTGGGCGGCCGCTGAAAATAACCCGTGCCTCCGTTCCCGCCGAACGAGGGAGACAGAAAAAGGACTAAAGTGCCTGAGTCTCTGAGTCGCATGCTCGTGATCGCTGATTGGCCCACGGGAAAGCCAAGCAGGAAGGTGATGGGCTTACCCTCTTACATAGTATTAGTCGACTTACTCTGAGTAGCCAGTACATTCGCTGCTCCACGGCCGCAATGCGCTATCACTACCTTACTGCACCCTTTCATGATCTTGCCTGTTCCCCGTCAAACCATCATCGTCATACGATCTCAATTCTCCCCTTCCCCCCCCCCAGAATAACAGCCATTTTTGAAAACAAGGCGTGGGAAGTGCGGAACAGCTGCTCATGACTTCAACGTCTCGATCTTCTGGCCTTGGTGGATTTCCCTCCTGGCGCGAAGTGAAGCGGAGTCCAGGGCTCAAGTCAACTCGCTCATCGTGAGGTGACATCTGTCTGGTTGGCCAAGATTATCAGATTTTGATCCTCCAGATCCTCAGTCCCGATGCAGGTATGTACCGTGTTTCTGGCAAACCCTTTGTCCTTGTATTGCATCTTGCGATAGTGTGCGGCAGCCGCGGACATGGTCCCACAGGTACCGTGCTGTACCGGTCACTTCTTCGCATGCCTGACACGAGAGGAATACCCTATATATAGACTTCACATCATGACTGACACTGCACTTACCAGAGCTCCGTGCGCCCTCGAGACAATGCGGCTGGAGGCTATGCAAACCGTAGGGGTCATCTCCCTCAACTCTCGACAAGCAGCGACACCTATCATGTAACAGAAACGATTGGTGATCTGTATGGAGAGGACCATGACAGCAGGAGGGATTCTACATCGTTGGGAAATTCAAATAGCCCTACTGCCGATCAGCCATCTCGCGTTCCTCACGACAACCAATACTCGCCGCGAAGTCCAGTTGGCAGAGAGCGTCCCACAAGACAACCATCCAACGACTCTGTTCCCCGAAATGGAGCTGTGAAGCCACCGATGAATCGGAACAACTCTTGGGAAGGAGGAAATGGCACAAATCAGGGGATGCGTGGCCGATCACCGTCCGACACGGCCACCTCCCCATTTCCCTTGAATGATATAGACTATGAATCAAGTGCTGCTGGCCTTGCGCAAGAATTGAGCAACCTACAAGCCCTGCGACGAATGTCGATGGATGTCGCCGCCGCAGGTGATCCAGATCTGCCGGCGATGAACGGAGGCCCAGCAATACCGTCAATCGCACCATCACCATCTTCTAGCGAGGATGATACATCCCGTCTATTTTGGGTCCCAGCCCGGCTGCACCCTGAGTTGGCCCCAAAAGAGTTCAAATCGTTTCTAGAAAGCAAGGCAGAACAGATAAAGAGAAGATCAGGGGAATTCTCCTTTGACTCCGAGGGTACCGCATCACGTAGTGGATCTCTCAGTGCCGGCAGCAGCTTGAGAAGGAAGAAATCGATGCTTTCTCGCCAGATAGATAAAGGCGAAGGGTATCAAGATGGAGCAGAACGGTTAGAACGGAAGAGATCACACTCGCAGAGGAATCAGGCGCATGATCCAAATCTTGAGGAACTGGAGTCGTTGGTGACAGATGCCTCCAAGCTCCAGCGACTAAGCCTTGAATCCATGCAATATCCGCAGGGTGAAGGACCGGCAGAAGATATGCCAATACTTCCCACACTGGGCCCTGGGTCGAGTTTGCGAAGGTCTACAAGAACGACGTACAGACGTGGCAGCCAGACCAAGAAACTTGAAGGCGGGCGCATGACCTTCTCGAAGAGGATGCAAGAAGCAGAAGAAAGACGAAAAGCTGCAGCCGCAGCTGCCTCAGCAATTGACCCTCCAAACATAACAACGTTCGTTGATTCCACAAGCGAAGACTTAGCTACGAAAGATTCCGCTCAGGCAGCATCTGCGTCATCTGGAAAGACACTGAACTTCTCACGACCCGCACGTTCACCGACCGAGACCACTCCTAAACCCGCATGGGATTCAGAGCCAAGCCAGGCAGAACAGCCAACCCAACCATCTACACCGGCTGCTCGTCAATGGCAATCGTCAATCAGCTCTCATGGCCGCTCAACTCTACAGATTGCGCCTGAGAACCAGACGGTTCCTCATATAGTAGTCGAAACGCCGCTGACCCCCGAGGAGACAACCACCCAACCACCCACATCTGTTACGACACCTGCCTCGGCTCAGAATCGTTTGCCAGAAAGGACATCCTCATATCAATCACCACAACAACAGCAACCACAAAGAACCTCAAGTGCAACGCCACCTCCTATATCTGCTCGTTCGCCAGCAAGACCAGGAATGCCACCTCGATCAAAGAGTCCTCAAACTTTGGATCAAATTTCCTCGAATCCTTCTCCTCTGCCCGGAAACGACAACAAGACCAATGATCTGTCCTTCATACCTACATTAACTGAGGATAAAAAGGCTGATAGTCGCAAATTAAAGGACAAAAAGGATGACTCGAGAAAATCGAGTTGGAATTGGTTATTGGGCAAGGAAGAATCCGACAAGGAGAAGAGGAAAGAGGAAGAGGCGATAAAAAGACCAAAGGCGAAGATTACAAAACCACCAGAAAAACACGAAAATACGAGGCTCGATGTGTTACAGTCCTCCATCGATAGCGGGAACAAGGGTAGAGAATCACTCGTGCTGGATCGAGAATCAGTCAAACTCGAAGAGGAACGCAAGAAAGAAAGCGCTCGAAAGTCTTCAGGCAATGACAGCAAAAAGGAGAAAGACGGTTTATTCTCTTCCATCTTTGGTGGCGGAAAGAAGAAAGGCGATGGCGGCAAAAAGTTCGCTGGCCGAGCGCTCTCTCCTGAACCACCACCGCCACGTCAGCTCAAGCCTGACATCGACTACAACTGGACTCGATTCTCCCTTCTGGAAGAAAGGGCTATATATAGAATGGCACATATGAAGCTGGCGAATCCAAGGAGAGCATTGTATTCGCAAGTTTTGCTGAGCAACTTTATGTACAGCTATCTCGCCAAAGTCCAGCAAATGCACCCACAAATGAATCTGCCCACAAGTGCCAAGCAACAGCAACAACAGAAACAGAAGAAGGACCAGCCTGATGAGTTCACCCAATACCAGAGATATCAAGAGGTAATATGACTTTGCCCCGCTATTCTTGTTCGGATCCACTAACGTACTGCTCAGCAACAGGCTCAGCAGCAGTCCCAGCAGCAATCGCAGCAGGAGTATGCCAGACAAAAGATGTCCGGGCAAGGATATAATCGACAATACCAACAAGATGAATATGGCGATTACGGAGAAGATTCATCTATGTACGATTACGATAATGACGGACGAAATTCAAGAGGGAGTAAACATGGGCATGAGAATGGAGGCTCGTATGGTGGCGGCGGTGGTTACTATCAACACTCAGATTTTGGAGATGAGATACAAGGGGACGATGATGACTGGTAGGCTCAGGTCGAAGCTATCGCAGTCAGCTATCGGAGTCCTTGTCTGCTACGCGATAAGCACCAGCAGTAGAGGAGAATAGCCGAGAAGGATGTTGGTCACTCGGTGATCCATTTACGAGCATATCAGACACATTTGATGTCATTTGCCGGCTTTAAGGCCACATTCAGCACAGCGAGGGAGTTCCCGTTATTTATTTCGAAGGGTCTAAAGTTCTTTTGTCTCACCCTCATCAATGCAAGCATAGGGAATGTGACCAATGGGGGATTCATCTGGCGAAAAGAGGACGGCATGATAATCTTGAGGGAAATAACCACTTCAAGGGATATATTCCTAATGAATGAATACTTACTATTTTGTGTATATTGTATATTATCTGCTGTCTTTCTAATACACAATGCGCCATTGTTGGAACTTCGTAGCGACAGGTAACACGTACCGAGTATAGGTGGAAGTGGAGGATATACATAATTACTTCTTACATATTCCAAACCAAACACTCCGCCCGCGAGGTTCTGGACCCTGCATTTTCGTCTGAAGATCGACGTCAATAATTCTATTCATGTCGCAACAACTGTCCAACAATTCCAGAACTTGAACAAGCAACACACATCGAGCAAGGCACTCGTATAATCAGATTCAACACTGTATCGGGAGATCGCATCATCCCACCGATTACCTTCATCAAGCTTAGTTGACGTTATCCAGCGAGTGCAGTCAGCGGTTACCTACATCGGCCGCTGCATCTATCTCCTATCCTAAAACACCAGACGAAACCAGACCAGAAGAACTTCCCTATTCACATACGATAAATCCTGAATATTGCGCCGTCGACTTCTTCCCCCGCCTTTTCCGAGTCCAACCAGAGCTCTGCGCTGCCTGGATCTATCGATTTAAAAAAGACCCTGAAAGCTGCAAGCCGTCAAGATGTCGGACTCATATGAACGCGAACGGTGAGTCTTAGTCCACGAAGATATATTATTCCCTGTTTCTCTCCCGAATCGATGCGCCTGGCTGTTTGAAGTGGTATATTCTATGTCTATATAAGTGATGGCATAGAATGGGCGCATTGCTTTCCCCTATCCCCGGCCCTCAATTCTTCACAGTTACAATGTACCGCCACATCTACTTTTATCGCGAACCAACTCTTCCTAAAACACCAGACTAACACTTCTTCCCTCCACAAGCCAAAATAACGCCCTCCTCGACTCCCTATCCCAAAAGACCTCCGCCTTAAAACACATAACGCTCGATATATACGACAATGCCCGCGCCCAAGAAACTATCGACAGCAGCGTATGTTTCTCATTTCCATTTCCATTTCAATTCCCTCCCATCCCTCCTTCCACTTCTCTCTCTCTCTCTCTCTCTCTCTCTCTCTCTTTTATATCATAGCTAACCCACGCTACCACTTCCAAAAATTGAACAGAACGAAGTATTTTCCAACCTATCCACCTCACTACGAAGTTCCGGCTCTCGATTAACACGTATGGCTCGACAAGGAGATAAGATCGCGGTATTGAAATTGGCGGGGATTATCAGTGGAGTTGTGATTTTTTTGTATTTTGTTCTTGGTTGGATTTTTTGATCGGTCCTGGTTTTAGTTTTGGATCTTCATGGAGGGGGAAGAGAAAAAGAAAGAGAAAGAGAAAGGGGTACGGGGCCGCGGTGGATGGATGAGACATTGTGAGATTTCAACGGATGAGGACCTATACCTACATGTATTGAAGGAGGAAGAGCGAGATGGACCGATTCATTGACTACACTACAAGGAAAGGAGGAAAGAAAAGGCACCAGAGACCATGAAGAAAGATCGTGAATTCGAATAACTACATGATCTTAATTCGACGAATAATGACGTCTGACTTCCAATATTTATTCGTTACTATGTAGATTGCGATTGAAATCGTTCAAATGGAGTTAACTGAAAGCGATTGATTGGAGGAAATGGGAGATAAGTGTTTTTTTGTTTGTCGGGTATTATTGTACCGTAATGTACTGTGCATCGTATATAGCTGTACCTATCTTACTCGCCAATCGAAACGCGGGAAAGACTCAGCGAGGGAAATCTCTGCGGTCATTTGTAGAAAGGGGGAAAAAAAACCAAGAGGAGAGGAAAGGTGGACAAATGTATTCGGCATGAATCGGGCAAGGCGAACTTTGGTCTGCCCTTGTGTAAGGCGACATCCTCTGCATTTCCCTCCGCCTATCCCTTGATGACCTCTCAACTCTGTGTTTTTTCCTTGCCTGGCGATTGTGGTAACACTTTCTCAAAAGCGCATAGACAATATGAACCTGATCTCATCTAAAGCTCACTAGGCCACTTCATACCCTCGAATTGTTTTCTTAGGATTTCCGTCATTTCCGAACTTGTCTCTTGTAGACTTTCAACTAATTCGTGAGGTGGAGTAAACGTTCCTGTCGTATCTGTGGTCTTTTGGAGTTGAGGATTCGAAGTGACAATTCCTGTGGTATCTGAAGTGTGGTTGAAAGTATTACCATCGGAATCGTGATCCTCTAGATGCAAATTACGGGGTAATTCTTGGACAGAGTTGTCTGATCCGCCTGTCGTCGAGCCATGGATGGAATCGGAATCGGAATCTTCGGAATCGGAGGGATTTGATGGCGATGAAGGAGGGTCAGGAGGATTGGAAGCTAATGGATTAGGAAGTTGGCTTAGGTGATTGGTAGATTGGTGGTTTGTTGATGGTGAGTCGAAGCCTCCTGTTACAGACAGCAGAAGCCGGTCTCCGACGGGAGAAACGATGGTGATTGAGGGAGATGTTCTGGATTCGTATATGATTGGCTCGTCTTCCTGCTCATTACTTCTAATACTTGCTACCGATTGATCGAGTGAACCAGTACTGTTGTCGAGTCGAAGTTCGCGCAGATACGAGGTGTATGCGGTGGAATACGTGATCGCCTGCGTCCTTAATGTTCTCGTTGTCGTGTAGGATGCGGAGGGGATAGAGACGGCTTTAGGTGGATCAGTCTCACGGTGAGCTTCAGCGAAGACAGATCCATTATGGGCGTGGAGCAGTATCGAGGAAACATCCGCATTTAGCTCTAGGTATGTTTGCGCTAATTTGAACAACCCTTGCACGTCCAGCAGTTTGATCGCCGGCAGAGAACCGGAGTTGTTCATCATGGGAAGAGTTGCCTGACTGGCTGTTGACTAGAAGTTCCGGCAGATTCAAAAGCTCCTTGTTTTCCGTCGGCAGCTGGGGACGAGGATCCCTCGCTTGACCTATGGCACGTTAGACAGGTTTGGACAACACTTTGGACAACTGGCTTACTCTCAAGCTCTTTCGCAGCTTCGAGAAGAAGATTTAACCGTGGTGATACTCCGTGGCAGATATCAGATCCAACGTCTTCAACAAGATTGTCTATCTCCCTGGCCGCAGAGATAAGTGCAGAAGGAATGGCTATCAGAGGAATTAGGGATCCTGTCTGTGGGCTATGGTTTGGTGGTGATCTGGTAATCAACAGAAATGTCTCAGCGGGCTGATCAAATTCGCGGATCGAGATTTCGGGAGACCCCAGGCAAGTTTCAGGCCGAAAAGTGTCCTCTTCGTCAGAGCTGGAGTCGGTCTCAATGGGGGATGAATCTTCGTAACCTTTGGGAGCTCTGTATGATACGAGAGGAAGATTAATCGAAGGCCGCGAGCCAAGATCAGAGCTAGTAGTAGTGTTTAGGCTATCTCGTTGCTTCCCGAACGCAAAAATACTTTGGTGGGTGTCGTCTCTGCCACAGAAATTGATGTGATACCAGTCGTTATGTCCTTGAGATTTGCAATCTAAGCATGCCCTCCACGCTCTGTAATCATATGATTGCCCAAGTGGGTAGCGTGATAAGGTGACAGCAAATGCATAGGTAGAACGGAACAAGATAGAACCTGGACTACCGTCAGACATCTTGCAACATAATGTAGGAAACAAGTCGGATGTGCCACATATAATGAAGAAGCTAATAGCGGGTGAAATAGAAATCCAAACACAATGTGATCTTCTAACATGGCCTGGTGTGTCTGAAAGCGATACAGGTAAAAGGGTTGGTAAACTTGACCCCGCCGCGAACATGCCTTCTGCCCATTTTTGTTTCCTCGCACCGTAAAAACATCCTGTCCCAAGAACAATGCCTAAGTTGGCTTATATTCATATCGTCGAGCAATTGTCTGGCCCGAGAGCGTGGCATGACATGAATTATGCTTTGAGCGGGGGAAGGAGCAACATGTGCGGAGCGTGCAGGTCGTACAAACAACGGGGGAGAGAGATTGCGAATGAACAACGACTTACTGGAACATCAATTGCCTGGAAGCTGCACACAAGATCTGCGCCTTTTTAAAGTCAAGGTACAGATATTGGCGACAATATTCACAATCTGATCTCATGGGTGAATTATGGTGTATTATATACGAACTCCCAAGTCTCTACGCACCCAAAGAAATGATGCACATGGGCCCCACTCCTATTACCGGCAGATTCCCCACAATGCAGTTCGGTTGTTATCGATTCTCTGACTTGTCAAGGATTTGACACATATCCCGCACTAGGTCCGAACCTACTTCTGCAAGGTACCGAGTAAACGATATTCGAAGGATACTTGGAGAGACAGGATCAATCGATCGATCATCTTTTGTAATAGATCCTAGTCCTAAATCACTTGGTGATCTTTGAGTCGAAAGCAGTAGCACGGCTCCCTGGTACACCTCCACACCTTACTCATATTCAGACAGAACACTCCAGCATATTCGATCCCTCAAACTAACAAGCCTATTACTATACAAAAAGGTCTGCTTACCTTTTGGACACCTTTTATTCAGTGATTGCATGCCGCTAGCAGCTACGTAGAAACTGTGAGTTCTGAAACCCTACCAAAATACTACCCAGGTGGGGTTTTTTGGAATTGTAGTCCATTGTTTTGTAGCTCAGAGGTGAAAACATAGGACTGTGCAGAAATATCAACGCCGCGCTTGCAAAGAGGTATCAAAAGGCAATTCAAACCCCAACCACTTCGGAAAAATGCTGGCCTCCCATTTGCCACATCTGCAGATTTTTGATTCAACCGTTTAACCCAGGTAGGTTTCAGGTAATCAAGTCGTTGCTTCAACATAGTTGCTAATAATAAAGTGTCAATCCGAGTCGCGAATCACAGAAATAGAGCGATATCACGTACCTGGGGAAGATTCCTTCTCTATCACCTATCCGCCCAGTCCACCAATCCGTTGAGTTTTCGGTACGTTTGATGATGGTGATCACCTCGCCCTTTTTGAACCCTAGATCTCCAGGTTGATCCGCATCAAAAGTGAACAACGCAACTGCTTGATCCTTGCCAAGAGTACCAGTTTTATTCTTGAAGATAGGCTTCGGGGCGTTCGGACGCCCAGGACCCTGCGAAGTAACAGTACTCGATCTAGAAGTGCGCCCCATCGCAGATGGTGATGATGGCGAACGATCGTAAACATCATCGGCCCAAGTATTTGCTCTTCGGGGGTTGTCGCGATACTCGTACTCATCTTCATTTTGACTGTAGCCGCCGGTGTTAATGCTTCCGGTCCTGTCTCTCCTCACTCCAGCCCCGTAAGGCTGGCCTGTTCTACCCTCCCACACCATGTTATCGTGGCGATCGTCATAAACCGGTATATCATTGTACATTTCATCACTGTTGGAGGCATTTCCAGCAAATACTCTAGAGTTGAGAACACGCATGAGGGGTTCTGAAGCTGGCGGTGGTCGGACTGCGCCTTCAAGTAGTTGCCTCGCGGTGATTTTGCCATTGTAGAGCTTCTCGTTCGCATCCCGACGTTCAAAAAGAACCGAACCCTCAAGGGACACACCAGCAAACAGACCCTTTGTCTTACTGTATGAGAAAACGCCGGCTAAACCCTTCAGCGATGCTGCACCAGCTGCCTCGGCATTACGACCCACAGGTCCAGCTGCAATGGAGACATTCCCACCAAGAGTAACCGAGGCCTGTTGGCTGAACGCTTGTACAGCGGCAGCATCATTGAGAATGAAAACGAAGTCAGTCAGCTCAAACCCGATTTGTCCGCCGAATCCACCTCCTGCGGTAGCGATCGCACTCGGAGCGGACCAGCTCCCATCTGAGAGACGAGCAACAACGACACCAGAACCAAACCGAGCTGATCCGAGGAAGCCGGCTTTGAGAACCGTTATGACAGCCAGACCCTTCGCATTTGCGAGGATCTGAGGCGGGATGATTTTGTCGGGACCGAAAGCCTGCCGTGGGTCTATGAACGATGCGAGAACTTTGCCTGCCTTTTTACACTCGCCTACAATTGACACTGGTCAGCTTACTTTACACGATTCTAGGAGGGGTTGCGCTCACTCCTCAAAGACGATGGTAGAGGGCTATTGATGCCGAAAGGCATCTTGGCGCAGTATGCCTTGTTTCAACAAGTGAGGCGTGAAAGAAGATATCGAGGGTGTTGCAAATCACCAAGAAACCAGAGGTAAAGTGCGAGTCAACTATCTTTTGAATCCGGCGGGGACTTGCTGGAGTGGAGCGCCGATGTCAGCTTGTGGCTTGAATTGGGAGTTGTCGTCCTGCTGAGAGAACAGTTTCTTCCGTAAAGGATGAAGAGAAGATCATGCGTCATAAGAATATTATAAAGTCGTCTAAGGCAAGGAGGGTTGCGATCACCTGGCAGGCAATACTCTGAGTACAGACTCTCCGCTATGTGACGTCGCATTATTACACAAGGTCCAAGAAACTACAGTATACTATGTAGTTGGAGCTTCGATCAGAGTCCGCGTAACTCCGCGTATAATTTATAAATGACAACGAGAGTATATAGTAGACACGGAGAAGCTTGTCGACTGCACCACATATTATCCAATCGCTGACATTATTTTTGTGCTTCTCGTGTTTCTTCATAGTGTGGGATAATCTCGAAGAGCTCATCGCCGTGTGGGATGAGACTGATATACTCAAGGGTAGATTGTTGCGTCCTGGAAATCACTGTTTACAGAACTGCTTTCACTTTGCGATCGCTCTAAATCGCATCGTCAATGGCTCCTTTGTGAGATTACGGGACCTGTGTGTTCGGCAAACATTAACAGATTTTTCATTCCATTCATGGATGTGTATTAGATGCGATAGGGGACAGTCATCATGGTCACAGGTATGATCTCTGCTGATCCTCATTCCTCAGGCCTTTTGCGACAAGCTTGGTCTTGAAGACCAGATTGCATAAAAGCGCTCGCTTGCATCTTTAGGTATATGGCTAATATGACACCCCATAGTGCGTATATGCGTCTGTGGCGATGAAGGGACAGGAAAGTCTAGCTTGATCACGAGTCTAGTGAAAGACACATTCATCACCAACAAGATACAACCAGTCCTCCCCCAAATCACCATTCCCCCGACACTGGGAACACCTGAGAATGTCACAACTACTGTGATAGATACATCAGCATTGCCACAAGAGCGCGCAAATCTAGCACGGGAAATTCGAAAGTCAAATGTGATACTGCTGGTCTACTCGGACCATTATAGCTATGAAAGAATAGCCCTCTTTTGGATGCCGCATCTTCGTGGTCTCGGAGTCAATGTTCCTGTTGTCCTGTGTGCGAATAAATCGGATCTTGCGACAGATGGTACAGGACCACAGGTGATGGAAGAGGAAATGCTCCCACTTATGGCCGAGTTCAAAGAGATCGATTCTTGCATTCGCACAAGCGCTAGAGAACACTACAATGTCAACGAAGCGTTTTTCTTATGCCAAAAAGCCGTGTCACACCCAGTGGCTCCCTTGTACAGTTCCGCAGATGCAACCCTTAAACCCGCAGCAATATCAGCTCTACGAAGAGTATTCTACCTCTGCGATAAAAATAGAGACGGATTCCTGAACGATAAAGAGCTAGACGAATTCCAGATCCAGTGCTTCGGGAAGCCATTGTCAGATCAAGACCGAAAAAATATCAAAGACACGCTTGAAAGAGTCTCTTCGGAAGCAGTAACAGACGAAGGTATCTCCGTAGGAGGGTTCCTGCTCCTGAACAAGCTCTACGCCCAAAAAGGACGTCATGAGACAATCTGGGTAATCCTACGACATTTTCACTACACGGATAATCTGTCCCTTGAGGAGTCATTCGTGCATCCGAAATTCGAAGTACCCGCCTTTGCATCTACTGAACTGTCTCCCTCTGGCTATCGCTTCCTTGTTGATCTTTTCCTACTGTCTGACAAGGACAATGACGGTGGTCTGTCTTCCACGGAGCTTGCTTCGGCATTTGCACCCACGCCTGGGATTCCCCAACTTTGGATTTCAACAAACTTCCCAGCCTGCACACTCACCAATGATGCGGGATATGTTACTTTGCAGGGTTGGCTAGCACAATGGTCCTTTTTTGTAAGAGAATCCCCAGCGAGCGCTATTGAGTATCTTGCATATCTCGGCTATTCCAACACCAGCCCCCCGAACACTGTTTCTGCCCTGAAAGTCACTAAGCCTCTCAAACGCTCGAAACGACCTTCCAACCAACCTGTTGTTCGTACTGTTCTGCATTCACTCATCATTGGAGCACCTGGATCAGGTAAAACATCGCTGCTCAATGCCTTCTTGTCAAAAGAATTCTCCCCTCTTCATCATCCCACCATACACTCTGCTACAGCGATCAATACTGTCGAGCTTCCAGGAGGTCGTCAGATATACCTCATCCTCACTGAGCCCGGACAAGTCTCTGCATCAGCTGTTTTAGAGAATCTGGACAAGGTTTTACAGACAGTGGACTCGATTTTGTACGTCTATGACTCTAGCGATCCCGACTCATTCTCTTACATCCCCGCAATCCGGGAGAAGTATGCTCATCTCGCTTGCCTTCCCTCGGTCTATGTCGCCTTGAAAGCGGACCTAGACAGAACCCCCACCCAACGCTCCGACGTTCAACCTGATGAATATGTGCGAGAAATCTTACGAATGCCTCAAGGAGGAATGATGCATGCATCGGTTAGATGGGGGAGCGTCAGCGAGGTCTGGACAAAAGTGGCTGAAGCTGGAATAGAACCATGGAAAGCTTGGCCGAAGGTCAAGGGAGATAATGAGGACAGCGACGGAGACAGTGAAAGGTGGGAGGACAAATTGATGCGCTGGGGCCTGGTAGGAGCTGCTGTCGTTGGCGTTGGAGCGGCAGCAATTGTGATTTGGAGGCGTGCCAAAGGCATATAAGTGCTTTGCACCTTTCGGAACACTTGAACATAGAAACAAAGATACCCCCACGTTCTTGAGGTTCAACTAAGCGAGAAGAACTTGCGATCTGCATGACCATATCAACCACAGTATCACATGTATATAACTGTGACTGACTAAACGCTTCTTCTATTATGTGAAAAGGTGGGCATTATAATATATGCTCTATATGCTGAATGCTGTTCGTCTAGAGATTGAGTATTGATTGATTGATGATGAAGTGTTCCATTCTTAGCAAGCTGCGGCTCTGCCTAAAACTTTAATCTAGCCTTAATGCTTTTTAGATGCAGCTGAGGATCGGCTCTGAGATGACCTAATTTCTCTTCTATATTTTGACAGTCCACTTTCATCTGCCACAGTATCTGCCATCCTACTCGGCCAGTACGATCATTATTATCTTCACTTTTCACTGCTTGACTGCTAGTGTGATAGTGAAGATGGCTGGACAGACGTTTTGATGGAATGCGGCTCATTCGCCCGCCTGCGCACAAGTCTCACACAGGGTGTATGCATCACCACCTGCGGCTTACCAACTACATATAACATCCCAAAATTACTACAGTCACTCACTCCGCCGTGACTCCCCATCATGGACGTCGCTCAAGCTCTCATTCGCATGACTGTGCGCTCCTTCTTTACCGTCAAACATTCCCTCATCATCGATGCCCTAATCATACATTCTGTTCTAACAACTGACGATTTCACGTTCCTACTCGGACAACAAACAAAGGATGTGAGGAAACTATTACACCCGCTCAAGCAAGCCCGTCTTCTCTCCACACAGTCAAGACAGGAGTCGCGAGATGGATATCAAAAGGCATACTCAAGGGAATACTACTACATTCCACTTCATCCCGCAATCGACGCTATCAAATACAAAGTATGGAAGCTGCAGAACAAAGTACAAGAACTCTACAAACCGAACGAGGAGCGCAAGGAGTGGAAGTGTAACCGGTGCGGCTCAGAATGGACCGAGCTTGAAGTTCTGGATTCTGTAGGACCTCACGGGTTTGAATGTCACAAATGCCATGGCCCACTCGACAGAGCAGCAAACGCACAGGGCGATGCGAATACAATGGCTGGCCATGAAAAACAAGCGTTGCTACAGAAGCAGATTGCTAGATTGGTCAAGCTCATGCAGCAGATTGATAGTCAAGAGATCCCAGAAAATGACTTTGAATCGGCCTGGGAGAGGAAGAAAGATGTACCCCGAGAGGAAGGAATCGGTACGCGAAGAGCAATGATCCCAGTTGGAAAGGGTCATGGGTTTGGAAGATCAGGTCCAAGGGTGGAACAGACGGACACCAACAAATTTATCATCAACCTCAGCAACGCAGAAGAGCTCAATGAGACTGAGCGGAGAGAGGCAGAACAAAAGAAGGCTACACTGCTTGCTCAGAATCAATTACCTATCTGGCACAGAGAGAGTGCAATTGGAATGGGTGGCAATTCAGAGCCAGGTGAATCTACCACAAACGGCTTTATCAAGGCAGATCCAGTCTCGGCTGAAGAGAAACCGAAAATCGATTCTATGGATGATGAGATGGCAGCTGTGTATGCAGAAATGGAACGCGAAAGACAGCGTAATGCGGAAAGAGCTGCGATGGCCGCTCAGGATGCAGAAGACGACGAGGATGACGAGGATGATGACGATGACGAAGATTTCGAGGATGTTCCATCGACAGGAATCGGCACACCGCTACCATCCTCTCAGGGTGCCACTAATGGGGTCAAACGAGAGCGAGATACAGGACAAGGACTTGAATCGGGGTCTTCCACAACTGTCAATACCCCAGCTGCAGATACCCCTAATGCGAAGAGAGTCAAGATGCAATCGACTACGACATCCTCTAGTGCCGCTGTTGAAAAGGAGGAAGATTCTGACGAGGATGAAGAGGATTTCGAGGATGCCATGTGATCTATGTCATGCGGCAATTCGCGTTTTCTCAAAGTCGTCTTCTGTTCATCTACTGCCATAAGTTCATGAGGTGACAGACCTGGGGCAGGACCCAGCTTACGTTGATAAGGCACTGGAAGAGCAACCAGCTACCAACATGGACAGTGCAGAACGCTGGCAATCATCGATGGAGAAATGTGCACCCCGCAGAGATAAGTGCGGTGTATGGAGATTTTAGTCATTTTGGGATATTGTACACTATCTACATTTCCTTTCCCAGCAAGTGTCTTGGACATACAGATACGGTATGGTATGTTGTTACTACCAGATGATCATGAACAGCGATCAAAAGGGCGAGTTGAGCGATATCTCTCGCAAAAGGCCCTACGCGTCCGAGCTGCATCACAGTAGACCCTGAGGGCGGCCTTATCTTTCGAGCAGAACGGGACAAACTGACTAACGTGTTGTCCGAGCTGCTCCCAAGACTCAATCAGACAGCAGTCGCGATAGCGCATCGCAGGGCCCGGGGGCATGATCTGCACGTTGGAACTATGATTCACCAAACTCTCGACCTGTAAGTCACGTTCGTAGAGGATACCTCGAAGTGCGAGCTACCAGATCTGCAAGTGCTCTGGAGGGACGGTTGGGATGAGTCGGACGGAATAGACCTGAGATATTTTCCGCAGCATTTATCTAATTATCGAGGCATGTGACCCTGGCTCTTCATGAACCTTTTCTTCGCCAGCGCATCCAACCCCTCTAAATTCGGGAAGCACATCCTTGGAATGTATGTGTCATGAATTGTCGTACTGCACATTATCCTAGCAAAAGATGCGAAAATAATGTGTAGCGGTGAGTCAACGGAGATTCATCAATCTCGCTCATCCTGCTGCATAGGCAAGAGAACGGCGTGGACTCATCAGATACAGCGCGCTCGATTTCGATGGACCTCGAACGAGGATTGTTTCCAGTGCTAGTGCCCCAGTCGCTTCTTGTACTATGTAAACCGTAGTCAGATCATGGCTTATCAAATCGAAACGGGCATTGTTAGGGCTGCTACGTACAACCATCGCTTAAGGTGGAACACAATGCTGCACGACTAGGGTCCTAATTAAATGAAGGTAGAGTGGGAATGCGAGGAGCAAATACTGTAGATGGATAACAGCAATTGATTTGTTTGGTCGAGTGATTCATTACCTATTGGGGAAAGGCCATCCAGGCCGCCGAGCAAAGCGAAAGGCGGGCAGCGTTTTCGACCTGTCGCTACATTTTGCGATCAGGGTGGTGCGGAAGTGAGGTGAGGTAGGACGCTAGGTGAGAGCAGCAGGAGGATGAAGAGATAGCAGAGGAAGCGGACACGAAGACAAGGGAAGAAGAGCGCAAGCGAAGAACGAGTCTGTTATCGTCTTATCTGCCGCATGTAACCATTCGAGTGGGCAAAAGTGCCATCCATCCATACCTGTCACATTCAGATCACAAGAAAGCCACACCGACTCTTCATGGAAGGAAGTTTATTAGGAGGAGTAGGCAAAAACATAAAGGGGAGCTGATAGACCACCTTTTCCCAAAAACCTGAGGTGAATCTTGGTGCCATCATCACATGTATGATTGTTAGCATCGTCTCTACTTCCTGCACCTAAGAAACGCGCGTTTAACGGACAAGGATCCATCGGCTCTTCTACAAATCAGATTCATCGCCGCTCACACCGGTTCGTTGGGACCTTGCATACCGCTGAATCACCCAACCGAACAATATTGCATACACATTCTGTACAGCTGGAGAGCTTGTCCCATAGTACATGACGTAGGCCTTGAGCTTTCGTTGTGTGACCAGGACCAGCAATTCGCATCCCATCCATCTTGCTGTCAGGGTCGCATCATACCAGAGCTAGACGGGCATTGGAGCGGATACGTTGCTCTTGCAGGCTGTGCCGGACATTGGTGGAGCTTCATCACCGTCGATACCCCTGCCTACCTTCACCTTCCTGGTGATACGGGATCAACATCAGACACAGGGGCTTTCCGAGAGAAAGGGAGAGAGAAGCCACAATATCGTTTGTTTTGGTTTGCAGGCGGATTGTGGACACCCGGTTCCGGTCTCTCCTGACATTTTGATTCTAATTTCTATTTCTGCGACATATCACTCGCTGTACTCTTTCACCCGTCAACCGTTTCCTTGGGAATTGCGGGGGACATCGACGGGCGACGATTAGGTAGCGAAGCGAAGAGGTCCACGTCACTACTGCAGTGCAAACAAGCTGAAGACAAGCGCTCTGGCTGGGGTCCTATACTCAGAGTAGTAGTTCTAGCGGGTCCCATTGGAACTTTTCTGTGGGCTCTTTCCCCCTGCAAGTTCCAATAATTGATTGTTGATATTATCGGGAGTCGCAAGAATCCACGCACCCATCATTCTTCACCTGACTGCTGCAACTCTCAGAGAATAGCAGAAAACCCCAAACCCAAGTACGGTACCGGTACAGTCTCGATTGCGACGTCCAGAGTATTTCGCTTCTCTAGCCACTTCCTCCATACTAAACCCCAAAGCAACCGGCAACGACAACGAATAGCACCACGAGAAAGAAAACAATCTATCCTTCCCACTGATCAGCCATATTCACACCCCAGAAGCGCCACCGACATTGAGGAACCAGATCTCATTGAGGTATAGATATCCCGGTGGTTGGTCAACATCGAGAAGCTATTCTCCATAGGGGGGAGACTACACGGTATTGAATTGTGTGTCCTGTATTTCTCCAAATTTCGGCATCCCCCAATTGGCTACTCCGAATCCTCTTGACTCGGTACTCTGGTACAGTACTGTACCATAATTAATACACCGGAAGCTTGGTTCGTGTGCCTTGCAGAAAGCAAACAAAAGAGAAACCGCCCGGTGCCCGCTTGTGCCCACATCACCGTCTTCTCTCCCCCGGAACTTAATTTCTTTCACTGCTGTTATCACGCAATCACCCCTTCAATTATCGCAATCGCCCTCCCAAATTCCGTCAGTTTCAAGGTTCACCATCCACACTCATTTGCTGCGCATCATTCGTTTTCATTCTAGAACTTCCACACACCGCCAGACTGTCCTCGTCAGCTTCAGACATCCTTAGTCTGGGTTTTCCCCCGCGTTTCACCTTCATTTGCCCCTGGATCGCCAGACTACGCAACCCCCCTGCAAATTCCATATATAGTTTCTCGACTTTCCTCTTTCTTTTCGGTTTCCCATTCTGTATCCATCACAGAACAAGACGTCAATTGGATAGAAAGGATCAGGCAGTTCGTTCAATCCAAGCAGTCACCATGCCGTCCTCCGACCGACCGAACATCCTCTACATCATGGCCGACCAGATGTGCGCGCCGCTGCTTCCTTTCCATGACCCCAAGTCGGTCATCAAGATGCCAAACCTCATGAAATTGGCCCAGGAGTCCGTCGTCTTCGATTCCGCCTACTGCAATTCGCCATTGTGCGCTCCTTCGAGGTTCTCTTTGGTGACGGGGCAGCTACCACACAAGATTGGAGGTTACGACAATGCGGCGCAGCTCTCGTCAGAGATCCCGACATACGCTCATTACTTGAGAAGGGAGGGATATCACACGGCATTGGCAGGGAAAATGCATTTCATCGGTCCCGATCAGCTGCATGGTTTCGAACAGGTAAGGCAACACAGGACTGCGCCCGTGGGGGAGGACAAATGCTAACAATGGACTCAGAGATTGACATCGGACATTTACCCTGGTGACTTTGGCTGGACAGTGAATTGGGATGAGCCCGAGGTTATGCTGGATTGGTATCACAACATGTCCTCGGTCGTCGATGCTGGGCCAGTCATCCGAACCAACCAGATCGATTATGACGAGGAGGTGCTGTACAAATCTCAACAATATCTTTACGACCATGTCCGACGCAGGCGCAACCAGCCATTTGCCTTGACCGCGTCTTTCACCCATCCTCATGATCCATACAACTCCCAGCACGAATATTGGGATTTATACGAGGGTGTTGATATTCCTCTTCCAAAGACCCCTGCTATGCCTCAAGACAAATTAGATCCTCATTCTCAACGCATCACAAAGATTGTCGATCTTTGGGGCAAGGAGTTCACTGAAGAGCAAATTTTAGCTGCTCGTCGCGCATACTTCTCGGCCTGCACATACGTGGACGACCAGGTGGGCAAGCTTTTGAAGACGTTGAAGGATTGTGGCTTTGCGGATAATACGATTATTGTCTTCAGTGGTGACCATGGAGACATGCTTGGTGAAAAGGGTCTGTGGTACAAGATGAATTGGTTCGAAGGCAGTGCTCGGGTACCCTTGCTCGTCCACTATCCACAAAAATTCGCACCAAAGCACGTGAAAGAAAGCGTTTCTACGATGGATCTGCTCCCTACCTTCGTCGACTTTGTTGGAGGCTCTGTCGAACCCGAACTTCCTCTGGATGGAGTGTCGCTCCTACCTTACATTGATGAGTCTGAAGGACAGAAGCTCGACACAGTCGTGGGCGAATATATGGGTGAAGCTACTCTTGCACCGGTCATCATGATCCGCCGTGGCAAATGGAAATGGATCTACAGCCCAATTGATCCGCCACAACTCTACGATGTTGAATCCGATCCACAGGAAAACGTTAACTTGGCCGCCAACTATTCAAACAGCCTTCCCTCTGTTACCGGTATTAATACTGCCGCCAAAGATTCAACGAACCCATTTTCCGAGTTGACCGCCAAACTTGCCCCAGGAATTCACAAAGGATCTCCACCGTCTCGTTTCCTCGCCCCCAACGCCAACCCTCCTTCACCACCAATTACTCCTCAAATTCCCACCGACTCGCTAGATCTCCCATCGGTCATCCAGTCCTTCCTAACCGAGACCGCTCAGCGATGGGACTTTGAGCGTATCACAGCAGATGTGATTAGATCTCAACGGTACAGGAGAATGGTTCATGGAGCTTTAATCAAGGGTGAGCATACCGTTTGGGATTATACGGTTCCTAGCGATGGGAGTAAGACGTATGTGCGTAACATGGGAAGAGGGCATGAAGCATTGGAGGACTTTGAGGTTACGAGCAGGTGGCCTCGAGTTGCGAGATAAGTTCTGGGAGGAAAGATGTGTGTTTTCATAGGGAAAGTAAAGAATTCGTCATACATGGATGCAGATGCAGCCGGCGGATCCGGAGAAAGTTATGTCCCCTTACTCTCGCTAAAATTCGGTTTTCTCGGGATATGGAAATAAATGGGAACCTTGGGAAAAGCAACAAATCAATTCGAAAGGGAAGAAGGTCGAGACCGGGGCGTTGCAACGATTTCATGTTCATCGGTTGTATACATCTCCGCTTATTTGTCTATCAGCCTGTTTGTTTATCAGTACTTCGTTTCCTGCATCGCACTAGCATCGGCATCAACATTTGCATTTGCATTTTTGCAATCATGATGTAGAATTGATTCAGCGTTCTGTTGCTCATCCTTTTTGATTTTTCATATCCCAGCAGCAGCAACAAGAAGGCATGAACGATACGAAAGATTTCTCGAATATTGGAAATTAATGGCCTTGTTATTTTTACCTTTCTCCCCTTTACACTTTGGCCTTTTTTCGCTCGTTTCAACATGGGGATTTACATTGTATATATATATGCAACGTGCCTTTCTTTCATCTGATCCTTATACATGAATCTTGTGTTGTCTTCGTTTGCTTTGAAAGCTTGAAAGATCGAAGTGACGAAGGGGTGGATGGATGGACCAATAGGTTATTGGTCTGGTTGGATATCGGATCGGGTCTTGTGTCAATCTATTAGTCTGGGCTGGTCTGGTTGACGGTTGAAATCGAAGAATGGTCGGATCGTTGGATCGTGGGTTCACTCGGTCTAATTGAATTGTTGGATTGTGAGATTGGTATATATTAGTGATGATATAAATATATTTAACATAATCTATCACCAACCAGTCCACCCCAACTATTTTATATATAACATGATCTATCAAAGTATATAACTAGGTATAAAGTTTAACACTTTTGATTGGCTGTCTGGAATCTAGGGTGGATTGACTTGATATAATTAATATCCAAATATAAAATTTATTTGAATATTATTCATTCATTCATTCATTTATAATTTCTCATCTTTTTATATAGTTATACCTACCCCCAAGTTCCTCCCTTTTCCCCTTTTCCCCTTTTTTTTTATATATATTTTCTTCTTCTTTGTCGTCGTCGTCATTACTAATTATTATTATTATTATTTAATAACTACCTACCTACCTACCTACCTACCTACCTACCTACCTATCCATCTATCTAGACATAACACTATATACGAAGTTAATATAAATTTTTAAAAACTTTAACTTATGTTATTAATAAGAGGAGGAGAAAAGAAAAAGGAGAAAGGAGAAAGATATGGAATACCTTACCAAGTTGTCACGACTGACTACCAAAGCATTAATTAAGCAAGCAGTCAGGCCAATAACACCAAAAAAGTCGCCGATAATTAATCCAGCCTACTAATTAGATTAGGGCCTGGATTGCCAGGTGTGCTTTGTCTATGAAGGTCTGTTTGTTACAGAGATGTTGGATACCTGGATACATATACTGTAGGATTTATTACACTGTAGATTTAGATAGATAAGTTAGATAGATTAGATAACTAATTAGGTAATTAAGTGGATGTCACGACTAACTAATTACCAAAGCATTAATTAAGCAAGCAGTTAGGTTAATAACACCAAAAAAGTCGCCGATAATCCAGCCTACTAGATTAGGGCCTGGATTGCCAGGTGTGCTTTGCTTAAAAGGGTCTGTTTGTTACACTGGATTGGTATGGTCGTAGTAGTAGTCATTCAAATTAATTAATAGTCTGTGGTTGATAAAAAATCTTGGATGAGAGAAAGAGAGAGATAGAAAACAAAGTAATTATTGCGGTTTGAGGAAATTGATTTGCTTTGAATCGATTCGATACATACTATACTATACTATATACTGTATACCTACTTCCACTGCATGGAGTAAGAAAGGAATAATCTCTCTCTCTCTCTCTCTCTTCTAAATCGGATCATAGTCGTCGCATTTCAACAATTTGAGTAGGAATTAAAAAACAAATCAAAATAAAAGTGTTTTGTGCGCGCTTCAAGATTCTCGTGGGCAGCATTTCGATATCATTGATTTCGATTCGTTATGCCCCTCGCGCCTCGCGTTCGGTTTGTTTGTTTATATCGGAGTGGGCCAAGCGTATTTGCCCTTGACTAGGCCACATCTCTCTTCTTTTTGGAACCAAAAAAGATGATGATGGGTATCAATAAAAACCTCCGTTGTTTGATGCATTGTTGATAATGGCTGGAATATGAGAACAACTGCGACACGTGGGGAAAATGGGTGGTACAATGATGGACTTGATGTGGTGATGAATCAGTCAGGAAAGAAAAGACAAGACGGCGATAAGATGTAGATGGTCGAGTTCATCGTACACATTGACGTCGAGAAAAACATCTAGACTTCTGGTCCAGCCTTGATGACTTCCTCAGTAGCCTGATCTTCGTACTTCTTAAAGTTCTCGCGGAACAAAACACCCAATTTGGTGACCTCATCCTTGAAGTCCGTTGTTGCCGTCCAAGAAGCCTTAGGGTTCAAGATATCATCGGGAACACCTGGGCAGGTCTTTGGAATCTTAAGGTTGAAAGTATCGTATGTCTCGTACTCGACTTTAGCGAGTTCACCGGAATGGATGGCGTCGAGGATAGCACGAGTGTACTTCAATGGACAACGCTTGCCACCAGTGGTAGCACCGGCACCGACCCAGCCGGTGTTAAGGAGCCAGGCATTGGCATTGTGCTGAGAGATCTTCTCTGCAAGCATCTTTGCGTAGCGCATTGGGTGAAGGGCTAGGAAAGGTTGAGCGAAGCAAGAAGAGAAGGTGGCTTGCGGTTCAGTGACACCATCTTCTGTTCCGGCCATCTTGGAAGTATAGCCAGAAATGAAGTGGAACATGGTCTGGGCGGTGTCGAGCTTGGAGATGGGTGGGAGGACACCGCGTGCGTCGCAGGTAAGAAGAATGATGTTTGATGGATGCTTATCGGAAATGCATGGGATCTTTGCGTTACCAATGTACTCAATTGGGTAAGCACATCGAGTGTTCTCAGTGAGAGTAGCGTCGTCATAATCGACTTCACGGGTTTCTGGGCTGAAAACGACGTTTTCCAAAACGGATCCAAACTTGATGGCGTTGAAAATATCTGGTTCCTTCTCTGCTGAGAGACCGATACATTTGGCGTAGCAACCACCCTCGATGTTGAAGACGCCCTTGTCCGACCAGCAGTGCTCATCATCACCGATAAGAGCACGCTTTGGATCAGCTGACAGAGTGGTCTTGCCAGTTCCTGACAAACCAAAGAAAACGGTAACATCACCAGTCTCTCCCTGATTTGCCGAGGAGTGCAGGGTCAAAACGTTGTGCTTCACGGGCATTTCGTAAAACAAAACTGTGAAGACTCCCTTCTTCATTTCACCGGCATATTCGGTTCCCAAGATGACCATCTCCTTCTCGGCGAAGTTGATAGCGACCGAAGTCGAACTGGTCATACCAGTGGTGAATCTGTTAGCTGGGAAGCTTCCGGCATTGTAGATGACATAGTCTGGATGGAAATGCTCCAATTCCTTCCGAGAGGGTCGGATGAGCATGTTACGCATAAACAAGGCATGATAAGCACGTGCGCAGACAACTCGGACACTGATTCGGTATCGTTCATCCCAACCAGCAAAACCGTCGATAACATAAATTCGATTTCTTGTGTTCAAATAATCAACGGCTCTTTCACGGTTAATCTTCCAGACCTATATTCACGTGCACGTGATGTGTTAGCCAATGAGATCCATGTCATGTCAAAATGATTATGTCGATTGGATTCAAGGTTTACGTCATCCTGCACCAAGACCAGAAGTGGGGCAGCGAACATGGCAGTGAGATTCGGGATGTTCGAACTGCGGGGAACATGTGCCCCCCCGGTCATCTGCATGCGAACGAACTGCCATATGCAAGAGAGTGGCACCCCCCCCCCCCCCCCAGTCAAATGCAATCGTTGAATTCAGAATGAATTGGGAAATGAGGAGGCAAAAGAGATATACATTCATGCTGAGAAAAAGAAGTTTAGAAGAGGATGGGCTTACCTCTGGTGACATTGGCTTGTTTACTGGACCCCACCAAACGTCTTTCTCTGAGCTTGGCTCTTGTACTACTCGCTTGTCTGAGGGTGATCGACCAGTCTTTGCGCCCGAGTAGGCTGTAAGAGCACCGGAAGATGTAATGGCTGAACCGGTTTCGTAGACGAGAGCATCTTCGTAGAGGGCTGAGACCGATGGGTTGGCGACCTGTAGGGTGGTCAGCGAGACTGGTCACGATTGACCGTGGGGCCGAGGAGCCTTACGATAGCGACCCGATCATAATCAATGTGAGCGGTCTCGTGAAGCTCCTCTTCGATCTCGGTGTGTTCACGACCAGGCCTAGCAAGGTGTCTTGTTAGAGCATTGAAGACATGACAGGAAGGGTGACGGCGAGGACAGGCACTTACTGAACACCACCGGGGTGCAAAGCGGTCTTGTTGACAGAATTGGATACCATTTTCAACGACGTCGAATGATAATTACTTTTTTGTTGTTTGGAAATAGCTTGTCTGGCAAAATCGGCAGAGAGAGGCGCAGGAGAAGCAGGACGAAGAGGAGGAACGGAGTTAGAAGATTGAATACCAGAAGACATATTGCGAAAAGGCGGGCGAAGCAATTGTTGATATACTTCCTGATCTTGCGGGCAGTTTTGGTCCGTCCCTGTCGAGATAGGCGGCTTCTACGCAATGCAGCCGGCGAACCTTCTCCACATGAACGGGAGTTGTCGGGTGAGGTTGATCGGGTAGTTGAGCAATTGAAGGGCGAGAGCAATTGTGGTTGGCTGTGCTGAATATTTGCAGCAAAGACTGAGCGACAGGTCCCGAATGCACCCGATCTGTAATCGGAAATCGAGTTGAAATGATTTGGGTTTTCTATGGTAGGAGCCTTTGGTAATTGGGTGTGGAGTCGAATGTTGACGTTTAGCGGGGGACAAAGGACTAGGGCTTCAAGAAATACTCCAGTTTTGGGCTGTGTGGGCGACTAAGGCGCGTGGAATGGGTAGGAAAAGACAATGTAATCAATCGACTTGTTTCAGGCAACAGAAAGGTGGCACTCAAGGTCGGGAAAGCTCCTCATACCGATGTCAGATGGAGGATGATATTCGCAATGGTGATCTCTGAATATATACATTCATCACACGAGTACCGACGAAAAAAAGTCAAAGCAGCATATCTCCCCTTTTCCCGTCTGCACCTCTTCAAAGACCGAACAAATGAGCCATGATTCCCGAGAAAGAAAGGGCCAGTAATGCTGGACCAGATCATTTAGAGGGGCAATGCCAATCGCGCGGGGAAGCCAATGATGACACGGCCGTCCAATTGCAGCAATGATCATTACTATGCTATACCCCGAGGAGTAACTACATAGTAGGTACTATGTAGGTATACAGAGTACAATACTCCAAGTACGGTGGTACGATATGTACTACGGTACCGTATTATTATTTGCCCCTCGCTCAGATGGAAACTTCATACTTAACCCTACGATCACGATCACCGATGGCCATCGCCTTGAGATTGGCCGGAACCATGAGACACATGGTTTGCGGGGAGGGGGGGGGGGGGGGGATTGACCAAGATTTCTTGCTTCCCGTTAAAGAGATCTGTTACTAGGGTACAACTGTACTGTCCCTACATACCTCCATAGAAGAACGTCAACTAGGAACCTACAGTATCTGTCATATTCCAGGCGGGGAACTGATATTACAATCGTACTGTAGATATTAATTCAGGTAAGGCAGACAGATACTAACATAGACATAGTATGTACAACTCACTGACCCCATTCTACCATACATAGTAGTAGCCCCGAACTAATTATCGGATTGTCATTGGCTACGCTGAGTATGTCTCTGGCATCATCGCCTTTGCTCCGATCTCTCCCGTATGTGAGAAAAGGGCTGCATGATGTGTGGAACAGGTTCGATATGGCAGTAGACAATGTTACATGTTCCTATACGACATACTTACCTATTCACTTCCTCTTCAACGGTGTGTATGGAGACTCAAATCGTCGAGACCTACGAAGAATAAGACCTTATTCTGGGTCCTTGATGACCATATACATATGTCTATCTGTAGCTTGCATTCATTCATTACCAACGATACATATCTCTTTCAGAATTGAACATAAATCCAAATGCATAGCTACCTACAGTACCTATATTACCGCTTTTCAAAACCCGTGGTGAACACCTATCTACATTAAGTACCGTACCCAAGTAAATACTTGTATACCCGAGTGTACTGCAATTAATTACCCTTCTTCCCCAGATCCCTTCCGAACTACCGTACCGACTTCCCGCTGCAGGCAAATAATAAAGATGTGGCGAAGTATCCGCCGTGTCAGGTATCTGTACTAACCTTACGTAGATACAAGTACAGTACGTACCCGAGCTCGCCCGCATTTTTCCCTTTGGCGGTTTTGGAGGGGCCGGACCTTTGGCTCCTAGTGTAAGTGCCGTTCTTACACACGGTAGGTAGCTACAGTGCCAGCGGATAAGCTCTTACGCTGGGATGAGGCCCGACAGGAAACAGCGCTCCTTTGGTTGAGTGGGGAGGAAAGTGGACAATGGGTGAGAATTGGAGGTATTGCTTTGGAATATTGAAGGGTTTCCAAGTGTTTGGTGGCTTGTTCCGTTGGTGATCATGGAAGACAAGTGCTGTGGGTTGGGTCAATACAGATAGTTACAGGAAATCTTTGTTGTACAGTATATCCAGAGGTTGCTGCTTAATATTCGATAGAATACTGTACCGTCAAAGGATATTGCTGAATTGTCGATGCCAGTACGTTGCGTCTACTTCTACGTAAACTTCGGCTCCACACAATTCACTCCCCATTCTCTAATTCCAGGCCGAAAGCTCGCCTTGTTTGTATCAACAGAGTCACGCGACCTCCTGGATCTTTGAATGTAACTTAAGCCACAGGTTAATGAGGCTGCGTTACAATGCCAAACAACTCATGATGGTTTCGCTACTAGAGCATCACGTCGACCAAGCCACCTAAACACCATAGTCTGTCTCTCTTTCTACCCAATGCTAGAAATTGTACCAACAGGACCCAAGTGACTGCTCTTTTACCGCTTTCCCCCAAACCAAATGTCATTACGCCGTCTTTTGCCATGTCGCCCAAACGCCGATCAGACTGCTGACGGTTCCGGACAATCCAACGATGCCATCGTCCAGATTGGTATAGCCTAGGGCTGATGAAGGAACGGTAAGATCGCAGGCGTCTGAAAGGAGTTGGAGTTGAGCAGCAGCACGTTGCCTGTCGTATTGAGAGTTAGAGACCAATGATTCAAGCATTTTGAAATCAGGTAGCGGTCAAATGACCTTGAAAGGAATGGGAATGCTTACCTTTCAATCTTTTTTGCTTCCACAACACTTTCTCCCTCATGTTTGTTCAGAGCGGCCTCTCTGGCACGCAGGAGCCACAATGTATAAGCACCGGCTACGGCATTGGCTGCAAGTCCGATAAACCAAGCCTTATATGCTCGCTGTTGCATCTCCTTAGCCTTGCTCCATTTCTTCACCCCCAACGCATCAGGCAGCGTCAGGAAATCAAAAGTGAGATAAAAGCCATATCCCAGCTGACGAAGGACGCCGAGATACTTGAGGATATTCTCCGATGAGAGCGTCAAGGTTTTCGTGTTCGGTGGCGCGTCGTATAGTGTTGCAGCGGCTTTGAAGTGCTCGACGAACTTTCCAGCACGCATGATCTTGCGTGTCAACCCGAACTGTGTCTTGATCGTCGACCATGGGGCTATCGATGTGGAAGGGCGGTTTGTTCGAAGCAGATACCATGCATAAAATCGAGCAAAGTACTGTAGGGTTCGAAGCAATTTGTCGCGACCAACTGAATGATACAAGATAATATGTCAGAAACTGTTCGTCAGATTGCTTCTTACAGGGGCAGTTTGGGTATAAGCCATCTTAAACTTGCTCATCTTATCTCAAGACGAGATGCACAGAACAAGTATATACGGGCTGAGAAAGGGGGACTTACTTGTAGTAGCGACATATCGCAAGTAATGCGCAACCGCTGGGTGATAGACAAGAGCGTCAACCGTCATTTTTGCACTTCTCCTCGCAACAATTCTTCTGAAGAAAGTCACAGAATACAAGTTAGTGGTGAGGTAGAAGTCGCAGCAACTCAAGAATATTTTCTGAATACACAATGCGAAAAGAGCAAATGCGATGTAAAGCTAATGTTGGTGGTTTGGGGGGAGGGATTCCCCGGAATCTAACAACCTCGGCATGTGACGCGATTCGGCGGTGGACCGGAGTCATCGCTCGCATTGGCGGCGTTTGACTGCATAAACCGATGGCTACCTCGATAGGGGTCAGACATAGCAATTGCTGAAAACTCCAATCATCTGGTTTCTAAGGGCAAAAGTCCAACCGATGGACATTATATAAGTCGTATCATGACATATACCTAATCTAAATTATTGCAAATCATGCTAATTACCTATTATCTACCCAGGATCCATATGTCCGGTCAGCCAACGAGATACTTGATGCAGGAAGATGAGTTATCCGAAGGCACTCCAAGAGATGTCCTCAAACAGCAAGATTTTGCCTCCTTGCCCTGTATTCTTTGCTACCCATAGTATTAGTATCGAATCCGTTTCTCTCCAGATAGGCGCGGAATTTGATATCTTCTTCTTCGATGGTGTCTTGGCCGATATGGGGTAGCAAGAAGAGAGCCAAAAAGGCGCTGAAGATGCATAGAGAACTGGACACGTAGAAGGGATCTTGACCAGCTTTGACTTCATCGTCTCCAGCAGCCTCAACGATGAGAGGGAAGAGATAGGTTCCAACAAAAGCTCCGACCTTCCCCATCGCAGCAGCAATGCCATAATATTGACCTCGCACAGCCGTGGCCGAAGTTTTTGAGGCAATGAGTCCAATATTGTCACCCGGACCAATCTCACCGAGTGCAAGGAAGATCCTAAGTTGAATCAGTGTTCAGGTTCATGTATGAAAGTAATGCTCGTACTTACCCATACAGAACGACAAAGCCAGCCACATTGTCTGGTGTGTTGAGATATTTGTAGCATCCAGTCATGATGAACCCAACAACACCTTGAACGAATACACCACCGGCAAGACAATAACGAGGGCCGAACCAATCGCTAGTGAAAGCGCCAATTGTAGCGCCAGGAAGGTAGAAGGCGTAAACGAGAGTACTCCATCCAAGGGACACCCAAAGTGGATATGAATCGCCAAGGATAGTTTTGAGCCACGCCGAGGAATAGATACTGAAAGAGTAGGTTGAGAAGTCATAGATAAACCAGATGAGAGACACGACGAACAATCTCCACCAGTAAAATTTGATAATCAACCAATAGGGATATTTGGTCATTCGTTGTCGATTGTATTCCTCGGGTTCATTCAGCTTTAGACGAAGGTAGAACAAACTTAGAGGGGGAATGACACCCAATCCAAGGGCAATACGCCAAGCGGCACGGAGATGTTTGTCGGTGCAGATAAGGACCAAGATCATAGGGACGAGAGTGGATGCCAGGAAACCAAGATCGATCTGAAAATTGGTGAACATCACGAACCACCTGTTGCGATGACCCCTTTTCAGCTCTCCCGTGCTCTCTGCTGCTGCAACACTGCCAGCTGGATATTCTCCACCGATTCCAATGCCAATCAGGAATCGATATGCGGTCAAGGCTGCAAGCATGCCACCGAAGGAGCCGCCGGCGCCGAAGGAACCGGCAGACAATGCGGCGAAAACGATGAGGATGCAGGTGGATATCATGAGAGACCATTTTCTTGACCAGTAGTCGCTCAAAACGCCAAAAACGAGCATACCCACGACCGTACCGGCGAATGCGATGGAGTTGATGTTCTTGCGCTGAGGGGCGTCCTTAAACCTGTCCCCATAGATTGCTTCCAGTATGGTGTTCACCGAACCGATGACCTGTGAAGGACGCGGTAAGTTCAAAGTCTGGGTCGGGCGATTTGTATGACACCTACGCCATTGATATAGCCATCAGAGAACAACCCAGCACCGCAGGCAATTGTTGGCCAACTACGTTCCCATCGACCTTTTGGCGTTTCGGCGAGGGGCGTGGTCAACAAATCATCCGCCACAGGTGAATCCGGTGATGTTGTAGTTTCCTTCTCCATTGTTGCAGCGTTTGGGCGCTACCAAGTCACGGTTGTAGGGTAAATGCTACAGGAAAGATTGAATCGAAATGGATTGGACAAGGGTGGCGACAGAAGACGGGGAGTGATAATCAAGTAATATAACTACCCTTTTTGACATACCTGTTCAGCTATCTCATCAGAGGTACTATGTACATCACGGAGAGTTTCCTCGATAACAAATTGGGCTAATGAGGGAGCCATAACCGAAGAGAAAGCATTCGCACATGGAGCAGGAGGGGATATCAATTGGGTGTACTGTAGTAGTGGAGAAACATCGGTAAGGTCCAAGCAAAACAAGCAAAGGCTTCCAAGAACCGTGCAGGCCTTAGGTTAGAAGTGGAGTATCTAAATTACGGATTTGTATCGTATTGACGGAACTACTGTCAGAGTAACGTTTGCTTAACTACTATACTCTGTAGTACTATGTAACCACCGGTCCCCTATGCCACTCGATCAAAGAATGACAAGAGCAGAGCAGAACCGTGCGGCGTGAAGAACCCGTTGTGTACTCAGAGGAGTATACCTTATACCTCCCTTAGGTAAGTAATTAACTTACCCTAGTTATTGCTGTATGTGAGGGGCAGATTGGGTTGGCCAGGAATCGCAGACTTCCCACCTCGGGCAACGGTAAAGATCACTAAGCCAACGGTCCAGGTCGCCTAGGGGAAAGTGGTATCCACGCTAATCTCAGCGTAACATCGACCATAGCTTTATTAATTAATAGTGATCCAATTCCATATCTTGCACTTACCGTCCAGTACTCTGAGTAATGATCCCCTTACAGGCTTGAACGACGTTCGTTGGCTCTGGCAGCTCTGCCGGAAGTAATGCGGCTTGAGCAAAGTGCAGCCAAGTGGTGTTGTCCTGATATCCTGCTTGTGACATGCCATCACATCTAGGATGTAGGCTGAAGCCAATCCTTGTCCATCAGGGAATTCAGCTTCGGCTGCTCGACAGGTTAACGTGATCAGCTTATGCAAGTGGGACAGATAAGTCCACCACCCTAGAACCTGCGCACCCTAGAACCTGCGCACCTTTTCTAAAACCAACTCTTCAACATACCAACCATTATACTAATCTAAACTTAAAAATTAAATATAAATGATTCTATAAAACTAAGTTGAATACTTTAGATAATCCATTTCAACTTATCTATAGTATTATTAACCTTATATTAGGCTATTTTAGCTTATTCCTCCTTTTAAGATACCCTAATATTAGATATATCGGTAAACATAATATTAAGATTAAAAATAACCTTTATTCGGTCTTTTTTATCTTATATAATATTTAGTTTCGCCTGTAGATCTTTTTAAGTATAAATAATTTTTATCTCGCGCGCGTATAATAATCCAAAACCCTTCTAAACTTTACCTATCTAAATTCTTATAAATCTATTAGACTTAATAATCGAATTAAAAGCCTTAATCGAAGTTTTTAACTAAATAAAAATATAAAGAGTTATTATTAAAGACTATTTAATAGTTAACTAGACTTTTTGAGGCGTTTTAGGTTTATTATTAATAAATTTTAAGTTATTTCGACGTTCTACTCAAACGAAGTTAAACCTATAAACTTTAGTCGGGTTAAACGGCGATAATTTTATTACTAATTAATCGTTATAAATAATAAATACTTTTAAGACTTATTAATAAGTAGTTTAATAGAATTAAATAAATTAGATTTTTTTAATAGGTATAGAATTATTAAATAAGATTATTACTATAATCTAATTTCTATAGATTCGTTTTAAAGGTGAAAAATAAGATAAATCTAATAGTTACGTGATATAAGAAGAATATATAGAAAAATATAGAATAATAATTTGATTTTACCGATATTTCTATATAAAATCTAGGGAGTAATAGCTTTTATAATCGTTTATAATTAATAAATATTTCTTAGTAGTTAAGGACGTCTACGGAATAAATATATCTTTCAACTAATATAAAATAATATCGTTTAAAATCTAACTATTTTTTAATACTATATATCTCTAATTAAAAAGATTTTTTTTTAGAAATCATATTAATTAAAAACTCTAGCCTTTAAAAATAATTAAAGATTAAAGTAATTGGTTATCTATAATAATAATCTCTATAATAAAGACCTATTCTCGATTATTCGGCGTTTTTATATAAATCTAAGACTTCTCGGCATTACTAAATATAAATTAATTACGTCCAACCCCTAAAATAAAGTCTATTTCGTCTATATTATATATATCTTCTAACTTAATATAGTTCTTAATTATCGTCTTTTAGAATAAAATAAACTACTTACGTAAAACTTTAGGGTTTATTCCTTATATTCTAATAAAATCTAGAGTCTTATTTAGTACTATTACAACTTAAAGATTCTGTTATTTAAAACGTATAATCTAATTATAACCGATTAAAAGTATTAGTTACGAAGTTTTATTATTAATACGGATAATCTAAACTATATTATATATTTATATATAGTTATAAAAATATACTTTTAAGTATTAAGATCTAATATCTATTAAATAAATATCTACTTTTATTCTATATCTAAAAGTTATTATGTAATATAACTTAGATATTTATTTATAATACTATAGATATAAGTTCGTAAAGTCGATTCTAATAGACTATATGTTTTAATATAAGTTCGAATCGACGTAAAATAATAATTTTAATAGGCTGATAGAGCCAGTTAAAACTACTGTTTATTCTATTGCGATTTAACCTTTATAGTAATTATAGTTGTTAAGTTATAGATTAGTATAATAGTTGATATGTTGAAGGGTTGGTTTTGGAAAAGGTGCGCAGGTTCTAGGGTGCGCAGGTTCTAGGGTGGTGGACTTACCCTTGAGCATGCAACGATAAGCGGTCATGCTGTGCTTGCGAAAGGACCAATAAAAAGGCAACCACATGCGTCCAACCCTCGTCAGCCTTTCGATCCAAAAGCTTCAACGCCTCCACTCGTCTGAAGTAACTGTATGATCTCTGCTTTCGCACCCCAATAGCGAGCACGTGGGGAATACAGTGGATGCTTGTTGAAGGGAAACATTCCTAAGAGGGGGAGTTATATTTGACTGCCTGGGCACGTGGGCGTCAACACAAGTGCTCGATCGACAGGATGATTTACTATGTAGAAGCGTAAACATGAAAATGGCAGGTCCATGGCTGGAGCTGTTGGTTACAGTAATTAATGCTAGCTTGCATTACTGTACAATGTGGAGCATGTTCGGCGTTGTAGCCACTGGCCAGCGATGCCCTATCCCGGAGCTGGAAGCTAAGGGCTGTACTCTACAGCCAAAATGGCCCCTGTCGTAAGAGGCTTACTGCTAAGCTTTAGCCACCTAAGTAGAGACTTCCTCCCTTAAAGCTTGGTATCCTAATACCACGGGAAGACGGCTACAGCGGATAGAGATGCGCTTTTGGTCGACAAAATGTCAATTTTCAGTAACGACTGCGATTACACGGAATATTATGCAGCCTGTTGTCAATCGAGACGAATACTCTATAGCAAGTATTTTTCTACTCTGCAAGAATGCGATCTTTTCTCCGGTACTAAGTTATATGCTTGAAGCAGCAGATCTAGACGCCTGCAGGACATCTCAGGCCCACTAACTTCAATTGGCTTTGCTCTGGCATGTTGTATCGATGATTATGCATGAATCGATGGCTGGTAATATCTTCATACCATTTCGATCACCAATAAAGGGAATTGGCAGTTATATCGTATTGAACTCTAAGCCGTCGCTCTGCCAAGCTGAAAGTTTTGATGCCTCGACCATTGAATCAACTCCCCGAAATGTGCTAACAGCGCGTCATTCTCGCTGCTTTGAGTACGATAGAACTTGACGTTTAAACAGGAAAGTAGTGAGTAATATCCCTCTGCTGCATGGACCATGGTGCTCAGAAGAATAATCGAGAAAATATTGGGCTTAGTGATAAGTCCCTCACCAATGACGTGCAGTACAGTATTAGTCGAGATACTCTTGACCCAGCCCTCAAATATTTTATAACTTCATTCTTTCTGAATTAGATCCTAGCAAGCTGATCTAATCCAACTCATTTCGCATTCATGTTCCAGACTCAAGTGAAGAGCTCGACGATGGTGATAAGGAGTTCCTCTCTGATGGCGATATTCTAGTCTTATTACACACCAGAAGAACTTCGCGATATCTTGTACACCGAAGCTCAGCGATCTACGGATGTGTGTCACAGTCACTCAGGAGGTACTTCGAGCTTGGTTGTGATGCAAACATGTTACCACATTCAAGGAGTTTTCCCGTATGCTCAAAGTGGAACGGCCATTCCCAACACCTACTGGACCAATGGCTATCGCTCGGTGGCAACAGAGACGGGAGACTGCAGTAGAGCAGTTGTGATCCAATGTTGGGTGCAACTCCTCATGGACCACGAAACAGATTGCCATTTCCGCTCTAAGAGCCAGAGGAAAGGCGTTAGAGCGAGTAGGCGATTGCAGGCTGTCCAAGGACAAAATAAGACGAGGCGTTTCTACTATTCTGGGCTACCTCTCTGACCCAGAGAAGATGAACCTGCTTAACCAATACGACTTTTGCACTTTTGTCAAACTTTCGCATCGACCTTTGCTGCGACCCGGAACCAGAGTGGGTGCCAGAGGTGCCTGATTGGAGTAGGGGTAAAGGGCTATTATTCGAGGCCGCAAATGTACATACATAGACTGACGGAAATCGACCTCCAGCAGGGTATGAAATCAGCCAGCGGTAAACGTATCAATTCCCATGAGCTTCATCCTTCTCTCGCCAATGACGGAACAGACTTGCTGAAGGAAAGGGGAGAAATTGTGGAAGTTCGCGGTCACCGCACAACTACGAAGCTAGATATTCTAAGGCAGCGCGCCTACAGGGAGATCTATGACCATACACCTGTCAGGGAGAATGAAGGGATTGAAACATCTCTTTCAGTAACTTGAGTACTGTCACCGAGTTTATCCACGTAGGTAAAGCATGGCCCCATTGGTCGTGACCATGTTCTTCTTGTCGCAGCTAATCTCCTAACCACGGTGCTATTATAAGTCAAACTTTGGATTTTGGATTTGTCTCCCCAAGTCTGGTGTTAAGCGGGTGAAAAATGTGTGCTCTGTTCCTTGTGCACGTGTGGTCATGGACAGGAGCATTAGCTCATTCCGCCTTGAACCAAACCCGTCATTGTATAATTAGTATTGTACTGTAGCTCAACCCCAGTTTGAACGCATAGATCCTTCATGCCTAAAGATTGAGATTTACAGGCAAGAAACACGGCCTCGGGAAATGTACAGAGGGTTGGTTGTGTGCAGTAGACAAGCACGTATGTAGCTACAGTATATACTATAGCTAGGTACTAGATCATAAGTTGAGTGCCGGCATTCGATGTTTCATTCTCGTACGGGACGGTATTAGGGCAAGATGCGCATAAACGCGTCAAGGGAACTTTTTGGAGCTGATAAGGCGTCAGAAAAGCCTATCGTGGCCAATCAAGGTCTCTACCGTTAGAGCGTCAGCTCCACAGCCGTTTTCCAGCGTGAATACTCTGGATAATAAGGTACTGTACAGCTACACATATGTCGCACAAGACCAAAAGGCACCAAGGGAGGGACAATGTTTGCATAGTCGGCCCATCCACGACTTGAATATCAATGACCTTCTATTTGCAAACCCTTTGTTGCCTTGGAATTTAGCCAATCATCAGCCTTGCCCCGCTTACCGCACCTTCAGCCAAACAGTCGGACATTTACATCATTGCTGTTTTTTTTGTGCCTTCACCTTGTAAAGCATCTTGTAACAAGGCTCAATTGTCGAAGAACTTCCTTGTGAGACACGCACCTCAGACATCAGTCTTGGTTCCCTGACATCCTGCTCATCTTGATGTAGTGTTCCGTACGCACTCGGAAAATCGACAAGCTCGATTGTCTACCTGTTCGGAGCTCTTGCCAAGCCTGGCTTCACCACAACATCTCTAGCCCACCAATGCTGGACTGGACTTCGCTCGTTGAGACCGACGATGTCTCAGTCAGATGAGTCTGGGGAAGCATCCATCTCGATGATGGAGACCTCACGTTCTCGTGACGAGACATTGGACGACCGTGATTCGGAACAGGAGCGAAAGCGCCCAAAGTTGAATCATGGTGATGCTCTACCCGCCGATGAAGCCTTTGCAGAAGTTGGACTTTCGCCAGACGTGCCTTCTCCCCATGCCAAATTTGATACCACACCATCCACACCGGCGAATACATCACCACGACAACTCTCAAGCAAGGTTACAATTAATACTCGACCCTCAAGCTCCGCTAACGCATCTTCTCATGATCAACCTGACGTTACACAGACATCACCCACGATCATGGCAGAAGTGGTTTCGGATCATTCTGGGTCACAGGTTGGGACTGCCATCGAACCGGTATCTTTGAGCCCTGATAGTTCGCGAAGTCCTGAGATCGAAATTGCAGAGCCGGAAGATATCGACCATCCAAGCGATTTCACCAAGTGGACTTCCATCTCGGAGCTACAAAGTGGCAAAGACAGTTCGCACATCTTGGATGCTACATACGTCTTCGCGACGTTCCCTCGAGCTCACCTCGCGCCAAAACATAAGACCGAAACGATTGTGGCAGAAATAGCCAATCATGTTCGTACGGGTAGAGCGCTCTGTACTCGAATTGAAAATTGCTATTGCTGATGTTGCGCACAGATTCATCGAAAATAGACATCGAAAATCCGATATCAAGTGTGACCAGATGGATGGAAGGGTTCCTTGATGACTGTCGCGAAATACCAACTGACATCATCGTCGACGACATGGAGTTTTGGCTCCATATCCCAATGATTGTGGAAGCATTTCTTCGGCGCAAGTGAGTCAAGACTGCCATAGGCTTTGCTCAAGCTAACAAACCCAAGGATCGAACTTCCAACGAATGTTCATGAACAGCTAGTTGACCATTTCTTCTTTAGCTTCTTGCGCCTGACAACCCTATTCATTGAATTTGATAACAGAATACTAGTGGCCGCACTGGGTACAACAGAACTTCCGCCACTTTTGAGTCCACAATATCTATTTCGTGCCAATACCATCTTCCAGTACCGTGGTGTGCCATTGTATAGCGTATTGGAAACAAAACACGGAATTGACAGTCTCGGACTAGTCACACAAATGGCTTTTCGTCTTGTTGAGATTCCATGCAATATTGCTCAAAAGATGCAGGACGTTATCAGGAGTATTTTCAGCGACTTACAAAAAAAGCCTGCGATGGGATCATTACTTATAGATTTTCTAAGGATGATTCACAATATCATACTGTTGCTACACGATAGGGCTGCACCACATATAGCTGGACACCTCGACGCCAGTCGGCTTGTGGACATTGACAAGGCATGCTTCGAGTTTTGCAGAGTGGTCGACAACACATTCCAACAATCCATTTCAAAACAATGGGGTTGGGTCTCCATTGACAGCAGTACTGAAATCTTAAATACTCTCGCTTCATGCTATCAATGTCTCGCTCTCAATGATCCAAGCCTGGTCGCTGTGTTGATGGTGGATTCTCCTGAAAATGGCACCTCGGCAATGAACCAGCTCGCAGACATCGCGCTCTACGACTGGAAGTTCAGAGTCTACTGGAAAGCTATCAAGACTGGGCGCATGGAATTGAGGGCGCAGGGCATAGAGCTATTGCAAATGGAGCTGGTTACCGTGTACCACCGGTTCATCCGCAGAGAAGCTTCAGTTGATTCACCCATTGTGCATCATATGGTCAACCTTTTGAGACAGCACAGAGTTCTGCAATACCTTGTTAGTGCCGAGTCACATCCACAGTTGATATCACGAAGCGGGAATATAATAGCTTTTCTCGCAGTAAGCGGAGCTTATACGGAGGAGGATACCGACATACTCTGGAACTTCATCCTTGAGAACAGAGATTCTAGAATGGTTTCAGAGTTGTTCAATGCCATGACTGCATTAATAGAGAATATGGATGCCGCGAGCTTTGGATATCTTTTCACAAAATTCTTCGATTTTCCAATTGGGCGCATCGACGGAAGAGCTCTGGAACTCTGTGGCCAGCTTTTGAGGGTTCTTAACCAACGATGGGATTCTCACAAGCAATACGTCCCAGACATCCTTCAGATCCGGCTATTTGTCCATCTCTTGAGAACTGAAAGCGCCTCGGAGGATGTCGCCCCTGAGGCCCGAGCCTCATTAAGAAAATGGGCACAGCAACGACTGAATGATCTTTCTGATGTTGCTGTGTCCGACTTAGGTATGTCTGAAGTCTGGAAACAATGTGTTTCGAGTATCGAACAAATGGACGGCACCAGCCATGGCAGTATAATAGCTATCCAGAGCCTTACCAGACGTGATCCTGCCATCGTGTTGCGACAGCTGTCAGAACAATTTAATTACCCTGCTCTTCTGGTTCGAGCATTGACCCGAAATGCAGGCTGTAAGGCAGCTGATATATCAGTCGAGGCATCCGACCAAAGCCATTTTGTTGCTTGTATGGGAGCTTTAGCCGACGTTATCCGCTTTGTCCCGGACACGCTTACCAGCAGCTTCGCTGAGATGCTTTGGCAAAACATTTTTGCGTCTCCCCACACTGCAGAGAAAGCTCGAGATTTCGCTTGGGATACTCTGTCCTACATCACCGAAAACGATCCTTCCGAGAACAAGTTCATTGAGATGTGGACAAATGATTTCTTTCAGAGATTGAAAGCAAATGATCATAGGCCGAGCGCGTTTCGTTATGCTCAGGCGTTTCTGCGCTATCGAATTCGAAGAGAGAAGGACGTAGCTCAGACTCCAACTTACTTCCTCACGTTCCCAGGAATTGATCTGCTTTGGCGCTTTGCCCTTTCATCCCCCGCCAATACGGTGGAAGGCGATGCGATCAATGCCCTTATTTCTTTCTATCTGGATTCCAAGGTCGTTCTACGATGTCCTAGGGAAACCATTGAGGCGATACATATCGCACTTGTTGATCAATGCATTGCTCAGATCATCGATGCTGCCACTAAGTTACAGCCATCTGGTGATCCCACTGCAACTAGTATCAGTGCGGAAACAAACATTGACTCCCACTTCACCGAGACGCCAATGGAAGAGTTGTATTTCAGTAGATCACTGCTCTTCCTGAGACAATTCCTCAATGCCATCAAAATAAACCCACGCTATAGTCCGCCGCTAAGAACATTGCCAGCTCGGAGCTCAAATATAACCATCAAGGGCAGAGAAATTTCCATCAAATATCAAGCCTTTAATGGCAGCGACAATTCCGAGATTAGGGATGTCAAAATTGGTGACCTCAACACGGCAGATGATCTCGTTCAAATCTTGCGGGAGGTGACGAGAATGTCGAAATTCATCTGCCTACACCACGGCCAGTATCTCAACTTGTTTGACGAGCATGTTACCCTCAAAGACTTAGGCTTTGGCACGTTCAATGGTCTCCTAATCTTGAAGAGGTCGGGTATGGGCTCTGAGGGTCTCGACGAAGGTCGCCGCAACTCAACAACTCATATTGATTGTGAAATATCGAAGAACTTTGATCAACTCTACGATCTGTTAGAGCTGGATAATCACCTTGCTGTGGAAATATTCAATTTTCTTCAGGTTTTCCCCATACAACAAAAAGTGCGAGATCTGATCCGAGATCGGGAAGTGACAGCAAGCTACCTTCTTCCCCTTTCAAGGCCCTACAAACTTCTTTATTCTGCAAACGCTTTCTATAGCGACTTACAGAACGAGAGCTTCAGCTCAGTTCCAGACTTGGAATTCCTTCAGCATTCGATGCCAACTTTACTTTCAACTTGCAAAGAGCATATCTTGCACAGTGGGATAGGCGATCTTGACTACCTGGTTATGGCAAGTCTCACTGACTGTATACTCGCGGCACTAACCGTCAAGGTGCCTCCTAGTGTGTCATCACAGTTCGAATTGGACAAAAATGTGCTCGGCCAATATATCCTAAAGGCGCTTCAAACTGACCACAACGATCGTCAAATCAAGTTAAGAGGTCCCTCGTCAAGTCCTCTACCATGCCAGGCATTTAATCTCCTTATCGAGGCTTCGTTATACGGAGAACACATATGGGACGAATATGCGTCACAGAACGATCCTCGGCTTGTATTCTCGGATCATTTACTTCATGGCTCTCGTGATGTTCGCAAAGGCGTTTCTAATGTTCTGGTTGGGCTCTGCTCTTGTATCATGGACTCCAGTTATCGATCTCGTGTTCAGTCAAGCTTCACATCAAGGCACGGGGAAGCCAAGATAAAAGAGCTCTTGGTCAAGGTTTGGCCATACCTTCGAGATCTTCTGCCGGAAACTCTGTCTGCACCAACGACAGCGCAGGAAACCTTCGATGTCTCGCTTGAAATGTTACAGACGACAGAAGAAGTCCATGGGATGGCAGACTTCATTGAAGATTGCAAAGAGCTGTTGTCCGTCTATGAACCAGAGCAGATTGTTGGTCAGGAAAACGATGATCCTGTAACATTTGGTCTGACACGACTTCTCTTGACAGCGGTTGAGACAATCAAGCGAGCTGGTTTCAAATTGGTCCAACCGGACCTGGTGAACCTGCTTCTGAAGCGCTATTTGCTGCCTGAGCTTTCAGATTCCGAAACTGGACTCCTACCCAGTCCAAGTTTACCAATATTGAAGAGCTCCATACGCCAAGAGATGTATACCTTAGTTCTTGCGCTCCTCGATGAAGAGGAGGACTTCAACAATGCGATTGAGAGTGTCTCTCAGCCGTGCCCGCCGGATACGTGGGGTCCACAAATTCAGAACGACAGATGGCTCTTGCGAGCTGAAGCAGGCCACGCAGGACTTCGAAACTTGTCAAACACATGCTACCTCAACTCTCTATTCACTCACTTGTATATGAATTTGCATTTTCGGGAATTCATACTCAACCTCGATTCTCAAGAGCGACTCCTTATTGAGTTGAAGAAACTGTTTGCTTTCATGCAGAGCTCATATAATCGATGCATAGACCCTATAGGTGTTGTGGAGTGCATACAAACGTACGACAACGTTGCAATTGACATCACTATCCAAATGGATGTCGATGAGTTCTACAATCTTCTGTTCGATCGATTGGAGGCAAAAATGCCGACTCCGGAGCTTAAAGCTTCTTTCAGATCTATTTATGGCGGCCAACTTGTACAGCAAATAAAATCGAAAGAATGTGAGCATGTATCAGAGAGACTAGAACCGTTTTCCGCCATTCAATGCGATATTCGAGGGAAGTTAGATCTCGAAGAGAGTTTGCGTGCGTATGTCGAGGGTGAAGTTATGCAGGGAGACAACAAATACTCATGTTCAAGATGCAATCAGCACGTTGACGCGGTGAAGAGAGCCTGCTTGAAAGATGTTCCTGATCATCTCATTTTTCACCTCAAACGGTTTGACTTCGACATCAATACCATGACACGGCGCAAAATCAATGACGAGTTTGCTTTTCCAAATTCGATCGATATGGCACCTTATACTCTTGATACTGTTGCTGTCAAGGGTGGTAGCACCTCCCCAGACATGTTTGAGCTCGTGGGTGTTTTGATCCACAGTGGAACCGCAGAGACCGGCCATTACTATTCTTTAATCCGAGAGCGACCATCGAGCAGTGACGCCAAAAACTCGTGGCTGCAATTCAATGATGCAGATGTGCTTCTTTTTGAGCATGAGCGCTTGCGAGAATTCTGCTTTGGGGGATTTGACACGACTCTCAATACGCCTAAAGTCTGGAGCGCCTATATGTTGTTCTACCAACGAGTGTCTAGTGTGCGCAACTTCACCAGCAAGTACCCTCTAAAGCGACTGAAACAGCCTATCCGACTTCCTCTTCCAATGCAACTATCTAGATTTATCATGCTTGAGAATGAGCTGTTGGTTAGACTCTATTGCGTACAAGATCCAGCACACGCTCTATTTGTTCGCTCTCTACTTCAGAAAATGAGGCAGGGATCTGGAGATGCGTGCTCCGAAGATCACGAAATTGAAGACAAGGTCTTGAAGGCCGGTTTGGAGTATGTTGACCAGGTTTCTTCCCGATTCAAAGAACTTCCGGAAGTGGAGCTCTCGTTTAAGCTCCTTTCAGAGTACTCGGGATCGTGCTGGAGGTGTGCAAACACTGTTGTGCAATATTTGAGGGATAATCCTTCATCCTTCCCAGCAACAGTGCTCCGCAACCCTCAAAACTACGTGCGCACCACCTTCTCGTCGCTGATCAGTTGCTCTCTACGAACTCTCCGCGACTGGGCTGCGGCGCCATCTTCATCGTCATCTGAGTCAAGTCGGAGGGGAAGAATATATAATCGACAAGTTGCCTACATTGTCAAGCTTATTGATGACCAGTGGGACCGGATCCATCTATACTCTCGCGGCTGGAACGAATATTTTGGTCTCCTTTGCAAGATTACCACTCTTGATTCAGTAAAGGCTGGCGTAGTTTTGGATCATGATTTCTTGGAACGATGTCTCTCGTTAGTATGGCTCGACATTCCAGAAGATCCTGGGGACATCAGGGCTAGCTATCCAACTCTTCTTCGCTGGAAAGAAAAGGGTCGTCCGTTCTCATATCAAGCCATGATGGACCTGCTTGCCAACCTGTTGCAGTGCATTGACCTTACGGCTCCCGTAAACGATGAACATGAGGTCTACGACCGCAAGTACTCGCTGGTGAAATCTGAAATGAACCTACTTCGCGATCCCGTGGACGAAAATACCTTGGTTCTGCCGTGGCTCAATCGGTGCATTTCAAAAGGCTATAATTGGAGCGCAAATTCAAGGTTGATCGAGATTCTTGCTCTAGAGGATGAATGGAGCAGATGTGCCTATGCAACAATTGCCGATGGTCTTGAAGAAGAACCATCCTATCTGGCTCGGCCTTTCTTGCGTGCGACATTAGTCTTCTGTCAATGCAGTCCTGAGCAGCAATTAGTCGTTAGACTGGCACAGAAGGCCCTCGATGCTGTGGAGACCATCGGCGATTACGCTGGACGAGAAAACGTCAACTTCATCCGCTGCCTCAGTGACCTCGACAATCTCGCATGCGGCTTCTCACAAGAACACTTCCGCAAGGTCATCACTAATCGAGTCACAAAGTGGGCCCCGGCGTTATTGATGTACAAAGAGCGTGCGATCCGAGCTGAAGCAGTGCAGCTTCTTGACGAATACGTGCTAGATCACTTGACGACCGATGAAGAGATCACAGAAGAAGTGGCCGATTTCATGGCGCTGGCCAGAGCTATAGCTGTTGCGATCTGTGACAAGTTCAATGAAACGCTCAAGCAGATGAGAGTAGCCGAGAGAGGAAGCGGTGCTCAGTTCTCTGGAGCCCGAGTCGCCGAAGCATTTCGATTTCTGGAATCGGTATCCCTGCTACCACAAGAAGAGGAGTCTGATGAGAGGCTCGAGGTTCCAGGTAAGTCAATGGTCCCGATTGGAACGGGAAATAAGGTGGTTGACGACATCTCTGTTTTAGAAACTATGAACTGGATGCGCTCCCTCATCGAAGCGAACGGCTCGGGCGAAGAAGAAGAATCCGACGAATGGACGCAGAATGCATCCGACTCCGATGATCCGGATCTGCTAATGGATAGTGGGAGTTTTGCAGCATTAACTCCTTGAGGATATGACTGCGGTATGGAGGATGTTCAGATGTCTACATGCACAGCATGAGGATTTTACAGCGCGGACGACTTACGAGATCACGAGTCAGCATTGGGCTTGCGGCCGATCTAGGAGTCCTGGCGTACTCTGGATCCGAAAAGCTACTGGTAATCAGTCGATGGGATGGCATCGCGCATGATACGTAGACAATAGTGCCACCTGATGAGATTACGTTGGCATGTGATTTTAAAAACAAAGCGGATATCAGTTTTGAGAGGATTCTGATTACCTTAATCCACTTAATATATCATGAACCATGGAATACGATCCCTTTATTTTCACCCTTGCACGCATCAAAATACTGAATACCAAATCTGCAAGATAAGATCCATCTTGTGCAACTTATATTCCCCATGGGTCATTGACCATTCTGGATCTCACGATCCGGATTGTACGTTTAAAGACTACGTCTCATTCGCTCCATCTCATCCGTGGTATGTACTACCCTGAGCAGTGTGCATTTATCGAGTATTGTAATTACATAGTACGTGCAGCAGCTGATTAGGCAACATGCGGAGTAGTACTCTGCGAATGTGTAAATACGGTAATTATGTACCAGTATGATTACTATGTATGTTCTCGCTCCCCCGCATTTCCTACTTGCCGCCAATTGGGTCGTCTCGGGGTACTGTACTGTACATGATACGCATTGCAACATGCTCGAAGACATAACGTCTCTGTAGGTATAATATATACTTCAGCGTTATCTGCTCAAGGCCGATGGATCCTTTGGGAGTAGGTACTTTTTGGAGGTAATTGGGTGACGGTTCTCACGGATTACCACATTTCCGTACGTGTACGATGAATGTTTGAACAAGTCTCGAGCTTAACTCCGCAGTCATTGAGCCTACCGCCGCCCCTCAAAGAGCTCGAATGATCGATCCACAGCCAACAACTCTTCAGCGACTTACACCAATTACAAAATTCATCAGAAGCTTCTTCCCTTTCAGATATCATTGAACTCTATGGCCCAACTTTGCCATTGATTCCAGCGCGCTCTCAACTGCGCCGCGCAACTTTGTCTTATTTCTTACTGCCCCAACGAATGCGGCTTGTGCTGTTGTACTTCTACATGCGCTTTCGCAGCGCTCACGACCTGTGTCCCTAAGACCTGGATGCACGTAAATACCGGACACGTCTGGCTACATCTGCGTCCTACGGTGTTACAATAGCATTCCCTCTCGAGTACCCATTCTTTCTTCTGGTTCTACCAGGGACCACCAAACGAACCTTGGGCGAAACTTTGCCAAGCCACAACCATGTTGTATGGCCGCCCCATCTACGTACCAGAGGCCAAACTATGCGAACAAATTGCTGACAAGGGATACAAGTAGTGTCTTACCTCCTCCCCCAAGGTATCCCACGCAAGTGGCCTACGCTGCCGCCGCTGCGAACGGGATGGCTGTGCCCACGATCGAGACCAACAATCTTTTATCGCATCCAGAAGGGCCCGAACATCGATTCCAGGTCGGCGAAGGTAAGATAGTTGCTTTGCCTTGCTATAGTATCCGGTAGTTGACTCCGGTGCTTTAGGAACCTATGTGTTAAAGAACAGTCTTCATCTTGCAACGCCACCTCCTCATCCTTCAGAAGCCCCCATCATTAACACTAATCCTCTCGCTGTCACACCGACCCCCCCGACGTCTGGAGTGAAGGTTTCGTTATGTATCATCCAGCCCAAAAAACCAGCACCGCAATTATACAAGGTCACAACATCCACGACTCTGGGCTCCGACAGAAGACCGTATAGCATCAAGGAAAGCGAGAAAGAAAGTCGACTTTCGGCGGACAATGCTAGCGATGAGGGTGCTGGAAATCTGTCGGTCGACGGCAGTCTTCCTTCTACTTCTGCTCCTGCTTTTGGAGAGGGAAATATTGCTCTTGGCCCGGCAGGAACGAAAGATGGCCTCAAACGTCGAAAGCCTAAAAACAACATCATTAAAAGCAACTCATCTTTTGTTTCTCGCGTTATCCCACATGAGACTTTGGCGAAGAGGATAAGCGATCGGGATCCGGCCGGTATTTTTGCTTTTGCTAACATAAATCGTGCTTACCAATGGCTCGATCTCACATCCAACATCATGGCAGAGCCAATGGCCAAAATTCTATTTACCAAAGCTCACGTACTAACTCACGATGTGAATGAGCTTACAAAAAGTACAAGTCACCTGGATGTTGCAATGGGTACTTCTGCAGGCGACATCATCTGGTACGAGCCTATCTCGCAAAAGTACGCCAGAATTAATAAGAATGGTGTGATCAATGCTTCGCCTGTTTCGAAAATTAGCTGGGTGCCCGGATCTGAGAATCTTTTTCTTGCAGCCCATTTTGATGGGCATCTTGTGGTGTATGACAAGGAGAAGGAGGATGCTGCTTTCATACCAGAAGAAGGTGCTCAACCCGACAGAGAGAGACAGGAAGGCGAACACACAAGGCTTAACGTTGTTAAATCAGTCAACTCGAAAATCCAGAAGACAAATCCAGTTGCTGTTTGGAAGATTTGCAATCAGCGTGTGAATTCGTTCGCTTTCTCTCCAGACTGCAGACACCTCGCAGTAGTCTCGGAGGATGGCTGCTTGCGGATCATTGATTATCTACAGGAGAAACTCCTTGACATCTACAGCGGCTACTATGGGGGAATAATCTGTGTGACCTGGTCGCCTGATGGCAAATATATCGTGACTGGAGGGCAAGATGATTTGGTTTCCATCTGGTCATTCTCAGAAAGGCAAATCATTGCTCGATGTCAAGGACATCATTCGTGGGTCACGTCTGTAGCGTTTGACCCCTGGAGATGTGACGAACGCAACTATCGATTTGGGTCAGTTGGCGAGGATGGTAAACTCCTCCTGTGGGACTTCAGCTTTGGGATGTTACACCGGCCAAAGAATGCTGTTGCAAAGGTTCGTGGAAGTATCAGCTCAACATTGCAGCGCCATCGCACAACTGAGAGTTCCGTGACGAATCGTCTGCGGAGTGATTCATCAAGAACCCAGCCATACGCGCCTGGGGACATGAATGGGGATAGCCAAGAGATTGGGGTCAATCACCCTGTCGAGCCCAGGGCAAGGACAGCCCAATTACCCCCCGTGATGGTGCGTTTCATATTTCGTTTCTTGTGATCCTGCCGGTGCGCAAATGACCCGGTATATACCAAACCAGCAGCTGACGGCATTCATTTGTCGAACAGAGCAAGACTGTGGATGTAGATCCACTCTACTGGCTCGGATTTGAGGAGGACTGCATTATCACATCATGTCTCGAAGGTGCGTGCCGTGCTCTTGGTTTCTTCCTGTCCGATGACTGATACTATATGTTCCTCTCTCCTTAGGGCACATCAAGATGTGGTATCGTCCAACGGATGTTGTAAGTGGGAGCTGAGAGGCCATCTAGGACGAAGTGTGTTGTATGTGCCTGAGGTATTTTGACGACATGCTGCAGGCAGTCCTTACCCACATTTTATCATGTTGTACAATGTGTTGACCCCTAGTGAAAAGCGTGTGATTGAGCGTTCTTGCTATTCTTATTATGATTTTTTCATTCGTCAATGTTGGCAGGATCTTGTTTCCAGTTCCCGCAAGCCATTCAAGACGCACGGCATTGCAGAACTACTCTGTATGTAGACGACCACGTCATAGCGGGAAATTCTGAGATCATCGCCAATACTCTTGAACATGAGAACGAGGGGTATCACGATACCTGCAAGTCATGGTCATTTGAGTCTTGTACATGAGTTTACGTATCTAGTCTCACATATCTTTAGATCAGGATTGCGCTGTCCTCCATATATTGTACCTATACCTAATCTAATGAATTGCATGTCGTGAGGACACCCGGTCCCCCTTTTCGTGGGTTGCTGTCTACGATGGTACTATGTATAATCGGCTCTTCTTCGGCGAGATACTTTGTAGCAATATTTTCGCACATTCCGTAATTATATGATACGACCAGCTCGATCTACAGTGGCGATTCGGCTTCTGCCCCGAGTCCTCCCGAAATGCACTCACGGTTCCAACAATGTAACTGCAGAATCTATTTCACTCGCCTATTGCAGAGCTGGGTACATCACCAAGCCATCAGAGAGCATAAGCGGTCGATAAGGAACAGCTCGATTAGGTTCGAGGACTGGAGGATATTGGACCCCGCTCCTTATGGCGACTAATGCGTGCTGTTGTCATGCAAGGGGCAATTGTTCCACAACAAAGATGATGCGGCAATCATTACCACTGTACGAACAGCCAGAGGTCTTGTGTGACCTGGTGATGATGATCAGGGTTCATTACCTGGAACAAGTTTGCGTGTCATATCAAGTAGCAGTTGCTCAGGAGGACCGTTCCTGATCATCCTCTGCAAACATCAAATTTTCGAATACTGCACCGATCCACGCAGATTGCGAAAAAGGCACAAACACCCCAATCTGAGTTCCGGAGGACAAGGTGTGGTGTCTTAGCTGCCGCTGTGGACATCTTACCAGAGTAGGTTGCTCAAGGAAGCTCCATCATGGCCGAAAATTTTCTGGCCTATGACCCATTTTTCGTGTTGGGGACGAGGCCATAGGCGTTTCCTCTTTGACCTGGGTAGTCATGAAAATGGTGGCATGATGGCTGGATGCTGTTGTGAACGTCGGGCGTGAAGAACTCCCTCAGGGTGTAGGAATTTACACGAATCAGCAGATGACACGGTCATGAAGAGCGCCTCTATCAGTGCACATGCGGATCGGATCTCTCTTCGCATAATCTGTGCCATCTATCGGATCAAGTGCACTCGAGGCTTGCTGTACAGAGTAACGCGTAGTTTCGGGACGGCCGATTGACTCGTACTGCCTTCTCGTTACAGGTAATATCTATTGGGCGGTTTTAGGCCACCAAGGTACCTTATCTCTCAAACATCAGTAGTGGAGTTCTGCCTCTCAACAATCCATCGTTCTCACATAGTACAATCTCTGACATGTGAACCAGACTGAACCAACCCCTGCAGTTTTCTTGTTGGAGGCTGTTGGATCATCTGATCGGTCTCATCTGGTACAGTAATTCAAGGACGACTGATAGGATACGAACACATGCCAATGTCAGGACCAATTTACTGTACAAGGATTCGCATGAACCGCATACAGATCCGGCAAGTCGCACTGACTGCTCCGGCAAAGGAGCAGACTTGCAGGCTGTGATATCGTTCCGAAGACAACGAGAAGCAACGAATCACCGGTCTCATCTCAACATGTACAGGTACAGTACCATAATTAGTATGTGACAGACCTTGAGCCAATACTTTGCCTGAAACTTGTTTCCGTGCCATGCGTTGACAGGGGGAGAATGTTCGGCGATTATCCGCTGCCCAAAGCTTGGGAGGGAACTCCGGCCAACAGAGGTAGCGGTACGTACTGTAGGAGCCATTCCGACCGAGGTTTGAGAAGCCGATCATCAGAAACACGGGATAGTGTGTCGTCTCTGAGCAGGTGAGGACAGACCTTGTCACTGTTCCATGCCTATAGAGTCTGAAATTGTTCACAACTTCGACTATGCAAGTCCTACATAGTATGTATCCAGAAGGCTGTGGCTGGTTAGGGATCGATCGCACCCGAAATAGCCCGTTAATTGGCCGGGCAAATTTCCACATTGGTTTGCTATCTAAAAACGGCATATCCGCTTTCGGGCAAGGCATTACTTAGAGTATTAATATTACTGTACCATAGTACTACATAGTATGTAGTTATGATACTCCTCCATATTAGTGAAGGTATGGCACAAGTACGATGAGGTATTATTCTTCTTCTCCTTCTCCTCCTCTCCTCCTTCTTCTTCCTCCTCTCCTCTTATGAACATAATTACTTCCGAGTAAGGTCCAACCTCCCATTGCTTAGATCGCCTTGAAGAGGGGCAAATCAGCAGGGTCAAGATAAGAGCCCATCCACCCGAGGGACTGAGAAAAAAACCTTACGTGAATACCCGTTGGATAGCATTATCAAAGCAACAAGTAATTTGCGAATTGGTCCCGGCCATTGTTCCATTTTCCCATTCAAATAACTTAACGTTAATCCACAATACAGAGTAATCATCATGATATGAAGCAGGATCCACATATTCATTGTCAGCCCCATTCTCAGAAAAGTTGGGCGTATGTAACCGGCCTGATTTCGCCTTGCTCCCTGCTTCCGGCTAGAGATAAAAGATCAATAATACCGCCGGGACTGGAAAGATGTTGTAATACTGTAGATGAAAAATCGGATCCCAGTACTTGCCCCCAGCGATAAGAATTGACGGGCAACTGAAAAGATTGCTCACCTGCTCGCCATCGTCGACTACCTGTTGCTATTTACTTTGTTGGTACATGTACAGTATCTTTCTGCAGCGCTCTCCTATTCCCTTCACCTACGCCCCCCATTCGTGCAACGAACGTGCTTCGAGCATCATTATTCAACGGGTGCAAGGAAGATTGCATCATCTGAAAGTCCCACGCCACTCACGCTACTCGACCCCCTGCATCTCTCCTGATATTGATATCGATCAGCGACCCTCGGCAGATTGAATCCCTGCCCACAAAATCTGTCCCTGTGAGCTTGTCGCAACGAACTATACAGGGCACGATCGACATATACTTTCTTATCGCAGAGAACGACGAAAAATATCACCCCCATACTATCACCTTTCCTGACGACCCTGATCAAGTTATGTCGACTTTACATTGCTAAGCGCTTCTGTTCTCTACGGGGGACATAATTGACAAGTCTGTTCCCTCTTCTTATCGGGTGTGAATGGTGGAACGGGTGTTTGGTTTCCCAAATTCATGATCATCTACGAGCCCGTGCCGATTGCCCCTCATGTCTTTTTTCGGTACCGGAAATGCCAACCACGCCACCAAATATTTCGACATTCGGTAAGAATCTTCTGGCGCGTCTCTTTGCGGAACCTGTCGCGCTGACTGTTTTGTCCCCTAGACTCGACTCGCCGTATGTGGTTTTCCGAGGTGGTGAATCCGAGGCGGCTTCGGCACATCTGAAGGGCAGCGTTGTTTGCTGCGTGACTGAACCACTGACGGTCAAACATTTTCGGCTGACTCTCAATGGCATATCCAGGGTTGGGTAAGTTTGATAGCGATGTCGGTGACCGTGACCCGCATGAGGCTGACGGCGGTCATAGCTGGTATCTTCCAAGTGCAAACAGCGTCGGCGGGTTGCGCAAAACATGGAAAGAGCGCACATTCTTCGAACATACGTGGTCCTTTGTAGACCCGGGGAAGGGAAAGACGGAGCATTTGAAACCGGACAACTATGAATTCCCATTCGATATTGTGTTAGAAGGCACCCTCCCCGAGAGCGTCGAAGGACTGCATGACACCTGGGTCATCTACAGATTCAAGGCCGAGATTGGTAGAAAATATTCAAAGGACATAGTGGTCAGAAAACCTCTGAGAATCATTCGGACACTGGACCCAAGTAATTTGGAGCTTTCACATGCCATGGTATGGACAAATCTATGAGGTTTCCGAAGCGGAACGAACTGACCATCGATAGTCTGTCGAAAACATATGGCCAAACAAAATAGAGTATTCGATAAGCACGCCCTCCAAAGCCGTTGTCTTCGGGACCTCGGTTCGGGTCGATTTTCGTCTTATACCACTTTTGAAAGGCCTTCGAATCGGCACAATATCATCGCAAGTGATTGAGAGTCACGATTTCACTCTGGATCCCGATGTGGTCCAGTCCTACTCCAATAATTATAGACATACGAAAGTGGTAGCAACCGACGAGTATGTCATGGACGAAAGTGCAGATCCACAAATCCTCGACGAAGAAGCGGAAGGATACCAGCTCACGAGGCAACTTGAACTGCCAAAGACGTTGAACAAGTGTCTGCAGGATACGGATACACGGGGTATCAAAGTGCGACATAAGTTGAAATTCAATGTGCAATTGCACAATCCAGACGGACATACTTCCGAATTGCGGGCTACTTTACCCATCGCTCTCTTTGTTTCCCCTGCCATTGCCATCAACGAGAACAACGATTTGGTGGATCAGACTCCGACCTCATCTAGTCAAGTGAGAGAGGAACTCCAGCAGAATGCTCCGCCGATGTATGGGGAACACCAGTTTGACAAACTATATAGCGAAGTCGACCCCAGCGGGTATCGGACGCCAGGCAATTTTAGCAGTTCACCTGGCACTCCCGGGCTAGGATATCATAGTCGCAACAGTTCCCAGGAGAACCTGGCATCGTTGAACGCCATAGCCAATAGCGGCGATCACGTTTCTGCGGCCGCGCTGGCATACAGGCTCCAGAACTTGCGTATGAGCCATGGAGGCGCCCAGGACCATTCACCAGGCCAGGAGGGAGCGGTCGATTACTTTGGCTCCAACTTTTCTGGCGACGTTTCAGGCGAGCCCTCTGCAAATCATTCAGCCACGCATTCTGCCGCACCATCAGGCCCTCACAGCCGACATAGTCCACAGCACATTTCCAGACGCGCATCTGAGGAGATACAATGCGATCCTGCATCGGGATCACAGACTCCCATAGTACAATTCCACGAGGTCGAGACCTTGAGTCGAGTACCAAGTTACACCACGGCAGTGCGGTCACCTTTGCGAACTCCATACTCCGAAGATCTTCCTACCTATGACCTGGCCACGAGTCACCCCGGATCTGGGGCCTCTACACCCGGACCAGCGATGCCCGGGCCGGCGCATATTCGGACTGGCTGGGGCAGCCGATCGGCTCCGAATATTGCAGGAATGTTGCACAATTCACTGCACTTGCATCCCCATCGACACAGCCCCCCTTCAAGCAGCGAAGAAGAACGAAGACTGAGGCTCTTGCAGGCAAGGGCTCGATAGATATATAATCCGACTCGTTGACGTTTTCCAACCAATCATACGTTGGCATTTTCTAGGGAGGGGGCTTGGGAGGTCTGAAAAGCTAGACCTGGCGTCCCCAGTTTTGCAAAGACGCCTCAGCAGCAGGCTTGTGCAGGCAGTTTGATTTTATGATGCACGACACAATATACACTCAACTCTTTACCAAGCGGGAGTACATAGGAAGCCCAACAATTCACTCACCGGTGGACAGCGAGCATTTGCGATGTTTACGACTGTTAGCTAAATTACCAATACCAAGGCAATACCCAGCGGCCGCAATGATATAGATATTTAATGCATGTTCTACCGATAATTGTACATATAATTACTGGATAACCATCCCGAATGATCATCTGGGTTGACAACGTGGTCCTTCAACACCATCAAGCCTACCTATCCTAGTACCCAGGTCTTCTAGTCCGACATATACTTCACATCGCCAGAATTGAGTGGACCGATATCTTACTGTACTTTTCAAGGTTCACAGCTACCCTATCTATGTTATGTCATTGAAACCCAAATAAGTCCAGCACTCAGCCAATGATACATATACCAACCACTGTCAGCGAAATGATCCATCCCCTATGTGTGGCCATGGTCTTTTGATTCCCTCCTCCAGTTTGGTTTTGGTCGCGGTTCTGTCCATCTGAACAAAGCCAATCACTGTATAATCGCAGCTTCGATGATGCGACATACATTAGTACAGTGACTCAATACCTAGGTACAGTAGGTTGCTGTAGGTAAGTACTGTAGCTAGCACCTGCATCGGAGCTGTCGCAGTTACTTGGGGGTTTACAGTAGTTGTGGCTGTGCATCTCGAGTACAGTACATAGTACAAGTGACCCACGCTATCATTAATTCCTGTACAGTAAATAATTCCTATCATGGTAATAACTCGATGCGAGCGAGCGAGAGAAACTTTGTGGAAGGGTTCAGCTGAGGTTGCAAGGGAAGGGGGGAAAAAACTTACAGAGTACCCTTGGTGCATGACGTCAAGTTTGGTAAACTAACTGTAATTAAGTTCCCTCTCCTCCCTCCCTCCCGACAGATATTACTTTGTTCTCTTTCTGCAGGATGACGATGTGGTTGGAAATGAGAAAGGGAAATATTAATAGTGAATATTAACAGTGAATATTAACAGTGAGGTCTTGATGAAATGCTATACGATAATTATAATGAATTTATCGTCATTCTCTTTAACGTACATACTAATTACATTTTATAGCGGTCTGGAGTACTCAGAGTAATTAATACTGGTTACTGTGTTTGTGAAGGACACATCCCGTGGAACTTTGTATCTACAGTATTAATTACCCTAGTACTGTACATGGAGGGGCACATATTGTACTAAATATGTACTATTATCTAGGGCTTCTCTCTCTCCAAGTACTGTGACATAATGTATCTAATCTGCCCTACCAATTGAACACTTTCATGAAGAGACGGGATACAAAAACACATGACATTCTTGCACCCACTGGACATTTTATCGTTCTTTGTTTTACACTCTTCAACGTCCAAGATCTGCGCAATAGCTTGGAATCAGATTGACCCTTGCGCAGCTGAACCACCAGCGAGATAGCTTCGAAAAGAGATAGGCAAGTTTCTCGTCCTTTCGCTAAACCTTTGACTCCACTCCATATCTGAGATGTCGCAAAATGCCTGCTGTCAATCACACCATCCCCCGGCCACGATTACTCCTTTCGGCTCACAAAGATCGTGCACGAGGCGCCGGATAAGAAGAAGAAGTTGACTTAAGATCTGCGCTGACCGATTTTGTCTGTGCTTATAGATACCGCCGCAGCGCCCGCTTCTCTCAACACGAACATATTGACCAATTCTCGAATCTAGTCGACATCCACACCACCGAACAAGATGGCCCAATCAACCCTACCAACACGCACCAACACCACCGTTTCTGATGATGAGGCTGTCGCTGATGGCGAGCCCGGCGATACCATTGGTCTTCTCACGGAGAGACTGCGCGCATGGAAGCACATGTGCGGTTACCTGGAAGGCTACATCACAGCCGTCAGCCATGAGCAGAAGGCCAATGCAAAGGACCAAGAGAAAGTCTTGAAGGTATGTGACGATATTCTGGCACGGATCATCCTGTGTTTTTGACCCATTAAATCTAGTCGATCTCCAAACCATTGCGCGAAGGTCATCATTTCGATCAAGCGTTAGGCGGTGTTGCAGGTTTGTTCGAGAACATGCGAGCAAATACTAGCGGTATTGCCAACATGCATCTCGAGACTGCGAAGAACTTGGATGGAACTGTACTCCCAATACTCGGGCGCCTGCACGCCGAGATCAAGAACAAGACCAAAGAGATCGAGAATGGTGCTGGAAAGGGTAGCAAATCTGTTGAGAAGGCGAGAAACGAATCGCAAAAATATATCGAGTTGCTAGGAACTCATACGGCAAATTTCGACTCGTCTGGCGGAAAAGTCAGCCATCACAATGATCCCTATGTCCTGCAGAGGAACATCTACTACCGCTTGAATAAGCAATTGATCGAAGAGAACAATAACCGCGGAGGTGAGGAGTGACGGCCCCCGAATACAATATGGATTTAACCCATTGTACAGATATCATCACCGTCCAGAACAACTTCCAACAATTCGAGACCCATGTGCTTCAACAGGTCCAAGCGGCTTTGAACTCATTCCAACAGTTTATGGGAAGCCAAGCGGATCGCCAGAAAGCTATGTACAGCGACATCTCTGGTGTCGCGAGCAATATTCCCGCGGATTTCGAGGTCTGTAGTTACAGACCAGGTCAACATGAATCTTTTGACTGACATATTTTATCGCAGTGGAACGGATTCGTTAAGCGAAACGACAATCTATTAGTCAATCCAAATGCGCCTCCACGATCGATGGCCAACGTTTCCTTCCCCAATCAGAACCATCGTGGAACTAAGCCTCTGATTGAAGGTTCTCTTGAGCGAAAGTCACGAGGTTTGGGTTCTCTGAAAGGTCCGTTCAAGAAGAATGCATTCATCTTCAACCTTCTAACTATACACAGGATACTCGGCAGCATACTATGCAGTTTCCCCGGCCGGTTATCTTCATCAATACAAAGACAACGATGACTTCCGCCATGTATGTCTTTTCCCTGAACCCCCTACTTTGAACGAACGTCAGCTAATAATTTTACTCCTGTTCAACAGGAACCCACTCCCGAAATATCCCTCTATCTTCCAGACTGCACCATCGGTGCCGTCTCTGATACCAAATTCACCATCAAAGGCAAAGACGTCTCGTCCAAAATCGGCGGATCCCATGAATTCCAATTCAAAGCCCACACTCCCTCTGACGCCAAAACCTGGCACGATATCATAAGTCAAAAATCCACGGGCACTGCATCCCTCCCCACCAGTCCCATCGACACCTCCGCCGCCTCCGCAACCACCAGTCCAATCTCACCAACTCCCACCGAAAAAGAAACCGCCCACGCCGCCGCTGGCGCAGGAGGCGAGCCCGGCAAAATCGACACGACAGTAGGCTCCTCTTCCCAGGGAACTGCACCAACCAGCACGACAAGCACACAACCACCCCCATCCTTCACCAGCACATCTCCTCAACAACAAGCCGGCGTGGTCTCCGGCTCGACCCCCAAAGGTCACGAAGATCATTATCACGGTCAACCGGGAGAAAAGCAGTTGGAAGGGAGAACTTATATCCAGAAATAAAAGACTTTGAAATGGTTGTGACGGAAGAATCGAATAAAATGGATGAATGAATGAATGGTGGTTACTGTAGGAACGTAACTGATTTATTCAAGAATGCGGTGGAGGTGAAGATACTACTAATATTATTATACGTTATAACGTTACAACTAATAGCATATTGGTTTCCAATGTTTGCTTTGACTCATTAATTGATTTAATATGATGTGATTTGATTCGAACATGGAATATACTACGACTATGATACTGTACAGTACAATGTTCGAAAATTTGTATCTGTCTTTGTAGTTGTATTTATCTGTGATATGCTATCTTGTGCCTGCGGAGCTATATTCCCGATTTTCATCGCAAGTGCTTGCAGTATGAAGTAATACTTAGCTACCAGGCAAGTATCGCTCACACTGTCTTGACATGCTTATTATTCGCCCCTACCCTTCATGTACCCCCTTCCATTGCATACCAGACCACAAGACAACGAGACTCCCAGTCTAGAAAAAGACAAAAACGAAATGATTCTCTGCGACGATATGCTGGACTGCGCCGATTTCCCTCTTGAGAGTGAAGAGTTATGCTACCAGTATCGTCTGCCACCCACCCTTTCCCCGCTATGCTGTGATCAAAATACCTGTTCATTCGATGGGCAATTGCAAATGATGTGATCGGTTCGAATCGTGCTGCTGTAATTTTACCAAAAATGGCTGGGGAATCCGGTAATTTTGTACTTGTCATTTCCATTTCTTTATGAGAGATGGAATGCGCCTTGACCTTCCCTGATCGCCGTGTATAGCCGTTGTCTCAAGATTTCCAGGTTGGTGTAATCTGGCAGCTTCAGATAGTTCACGCAAGTCATGACACTAGGAAGGTAGTCATCTGAAGTGTATGGAGCCTCGCTTGGTTTGCAGACAACAGTAAACATTGGTGTCAAACTTTTGAAACCTAGGAGGAAATTAGCAGGAAAAACGAGATGTCTTTAATTTGACTAACCTCCGATAGGAAGTTTCGGACTGCCAGTGACGAACTGAAGGAAGTCTCGACGTTGGGCTCTATCCAGTTCGCTCATGGCCTGTAATAAGTTCTTTACACTCTTGCTATCCATGTTGAAACCGTGATCAGCTTTAATAGAATCAGTCAAGGCTGTTTCACGTTAGCATTTTATTCTGATCCGACGAGGCTTGAGTACTTACTCTCCATAGACCAATCTTCTTCCACACGGCCGAACAGCATCACAAGCTCACTTGGTGTGAACGCTCGGAGCGAATCGTAGGAAAAGACTAGCGAGAAACCTTCTTGGAAGGCTTTGATCTGTTTCTGTACTCCACTGCCAAGAGTCAAGTCGAGGACGCGCTCAACATACTTATCAACATTATCGATGGTAACAACAATGTTCGAGCCATTAGGGATAAGTTCAATCGCGGGATAACCAGGAAGTGTGAAATCCAACATGAGATCTTCAATGTGCGCTCCATGGACAGTTATGGCGTGCAGGGCCTGTACCTTCTCTATGGCAGATAAATGCACGTCATGCTCTATGCTCGCCTTTGCTTTCGCGAACTGGTTGACCTGAGATAGGGAATTGGCAAGGTCGTGGTCAATAGACTTCACGAGCGTAAGCGACGCTTTGAGGCTCTTCTCGTTTGCAAGACGGAAGAATATTGGATTGAAGGAGACGTCAATAATCCTGGAGTCTAACATCGAGCGTGCCACAAATTTTCCGAGCATCTTGAATAAGTGCAAAGAGCGTTTACCACTTTCTTGAGTCGCCTGATCATCGCTCATTGGAGCCGGGAAGAGGCCAAGCTTTCCAAAAGCGTACTCGTCTCGATCACTCGAGTCATTTTCACGCCAGAGCTTGAGCTTCTTCTTAGAGAATTCTTTGGAGACGGCTGAGTAGAACTCAAGTGTTGGACCGAGACCAGTCCCAACCTCTTCAAAATATTCAACTTCCAGGACGCTTGGGCTGGCTCCATACAGTTCCATGACTTTGACTGCAGACTCGAGGATACGATTACGAGATATGCGCACCTTTTGTCGTTGCAGCCGTCCCATTAGAGGCCGGTCATCGCGCCTTCGATCGCGACGATCATCATTTTCGTTTTGCGCACTTTGCCATCTCATCATCGAACGGGAGTATCCAAAAGATGTAGACTGTAGGAACAAGTGACGGGTCTCAAAGGGAAAAAGGAACGGGAAGAAACGGGCAAGGTCCTCGCTCCAGTGAGGCAGACAGTTGCTAGCAACGATAAGAGGTTCCTCAAGTTGACGATTGAGCTTTGCTGTAAGCTTGGTGTTGATGAATTGGGATACAGATTCGGAAACCACGTGTACTTTCCGATCACTATCTACCACATCATCAATATTTGCATTCATATCGTGTAATGCTTTGAGCAAAGACAGGATGGCACTCGTCTGAGGATGTTTTGCCAGTGAAACCGGAAGCTCGCCATCGTTCTTTTGCTGGCTGCCTTCAAACAGAGATTTAAGCGTTGACTCTGCAGGTGGTGGTCCTTTGACTTTCTGGAACTTGACAGGATGAATGCCTGACCAGATACTTCTCGGAGAAGAATCACGAGGCTCATTGCGGTTGTGATGAACAGCACCGTAGATCGTAGTTTCTTTCGGTATGGCTTTCCCATCAATACTAAATTGGATATGCCAATCTTGAGGTATGGCAGCCAATGCAGCAGCATAAGACGAGAATGGGCGACCAGCCAAGGACAATCCTCCTTGCGGAGGTGGCTGTTCAGTAGATCTTTGGGCTGTGTTCGCGGGCCGCAAGCTTGGTGTGGCAGGTGTTCCTGGTTGCTGGGGAGTTGCTACTCGAGTACCGTCCTCTTTGCGTGCTGTCACTCTTCCAGTTGCTGCGATTTCCATATTGACAGCGCTAGGATCAGGAGCCTCTTCATCAGATAGTTCTTCTTCAAGGTCGTCTACGATGGTGTTCAACGTCTCTTCACCCTGATTCTCTGTATCGTCATCAGACATCTGTCGCTCATCAGCACATTCAAGTGTATGACCTTCTTCCTCTGTGCTTGGTTCGGCCGGAGCAGAAGCTGAAGATGCTTCGCCTGGTCTACTTGACTTTCGAGTGGAATTTCTCGTGGTCTTGCTTGATGCACTTTGATTAGAATCTCGTGATGTTGGCTTTGAAGTTGACGTTGGCTTGCGTGTCGACGAAGGGGTTGTGGGGGTCGCCCGAGGATCTGAACCGTAAAAGCTGAGATCACCAGCAGCGGCCATGTCCTGATAACGTGCTGCGGCCATTCGCGCAAGCAGTGCCTCACGGCGCCGTGCTCCAGAACTAGGCCTCTCTGCAAGACTAATCCGTGGGCGCAGATAATCATCCAATGCTTTGAAAGTTGCAATGGCATGAATGGAAACCGTCAGTTCCCGATATTGGCGGGGAATGTCACCATCTTCGTCGGCAGTTAATTTCAAGCGTAGTTGTTTTGATAACATTGAAGCTGCATTGCTGCGGTTACTTTCCCCAGCATTGTGATTAACAGTGAGGACTTCAAAATGCTCTGCACGGCTTAGCAGATCTTGCAATTTTGATATGAGAACGCTGAACGGGGTGATAGGACCCTTTATGCCGGTTGACTTGCGTCGGGTGGCAACTGTGGTTCCAAGAAATGCTTCCAAGAAGTCCTTCTTAGCGTCGCCGTTAGGAATACGTCCGGTCGGGGAGAAGACGTTCACCAAGACGCGAACTACATCTGAGTTCAGGAGCTCGGAACTTGTAACACTGTCAAGAGCATCGCCATCAAAAGATTTGGAAAGTTTAACGAACAAATCTTTGCCTTCTCCATTACCGTCACCCAGATAACAATTTTCGATCTCCAGTGCCAATGATTGGAGAGTATCCAGAATTTTGCGTGCCTTTTCTCTCATTTCTTGCCCAGCTGAGGTTTCGTACCTACGAAGAAAGTCCTGGGCTTTGAGGGCCAAAAGGTCTTTCAAACCTGACACAATGGAAGGATCTGGATAGTCCTGGCCTGATGATGAATCAGACGTAACTGACCGAGACATGTCGCGGTCATCATCTTCGCGGCTGTCGTTATCGTCGAGGTCATCAGCATCGTCATCTTGGTTTTCATCGTCGTCCTCATCGTCCTCCTCCTCATGTTCATCATCTTCATTGGCGGAACCTCGCCTCTGGATCTTTTCGTCGACGATTCCACTGTTGCTACTGAAATCTCCGGCAGAGCTTGTTAGTCTAGACTTTGGTTTGGAAGAACCAGCCTTGTCCAGGTCGGAAGTCTCGAAAGCCTCGATCTTCACAGGCCGGTCTGCTAGCTTCTTGATCTCTGCAATAACCCCCTCTCTGTGAAATTGGTATTGGTAGATAGAACCAAGTCTCCCAAAGAGTAGCTCGGCTGCCTGTAGAGCCAACATGACCAGGGATGAATGGTCCTGCTGGGACAAGATGGATGCTAAGAAGGATGCGTAAGGGACAGGTCGAAGAGCTTCCCCAATGACAGCTGTATCAAGGTTGGATAGCATCTTCAATTGGGCTGTCAACACCTTTTGGCGAACGCTGAGATTAACAGTGCTTGAGTATGCGTCGGTCAGTGTGGGTAGAAGAATCATTGCGAAGCGTCTTGTCTCATCGTGACAGTTACTCAATAATGCGACCCTGATCTCTGACGATCCATCTGGTGAACTGGGTCTCACAGGTATTGCATCAGAGACGTCACTGCCAATATCATCAAAGTCTTCAAGACTGAAATCGTCCTCGAGCTTGGCCGAGGGCAGTATTTCACAAATGACGTTTAGAGTCTCAAAAATTTGTTCTCGTGGTCTGTGGATTAGCGCTTGCATGATGACAACGCTATCTATCTTTGCAGCCAGGTCAGCGGAATTGCTGGTCGGTGGAGATACACCTGTCAGGATTTGATAGAGGGTATCGACCACATTCATCTTGAGCAATTCGACCGAAAGAGTGGGGCTTGCCCTGGCAACAATTGCAAGCACACGCAGGAACTCTGTGTGTATGTTAGCCCCTATCATGTTAGTAGTGCCTGGGAGCAGAAGGCGTAGAATAGCTCTCAACAGATCGGGTGATACAAGCTCTTCTAATTTGTCGTCACGATGCTTGAAGCTGCCGATAACTCGGGTGACGCACAGGCAGCCCTGTTCTACAACCTTTTGGTCGTGACTTGATAAAACATTGAGTAGTATTGGCATGACGTCTCGGATGACAGGAAAGGAATCATGTGGTATGTTTCGACAGCAATTGGCCGCCGTTGTCACGGCGGTTCGTTGTGTGCCAGTAGCAAAAAAGTCCAGGAATTGCAGGCATGCAGTAAGTCCACCTTCTCGAACGATAGAAGCTGGAAAGTCGACAGATATCTTAGACAGCGTAATGAGCGCCTGTTCCGCAACGTCAATATACTGTATGTCGAGTAGCTTTTGGCAAAGCACTGATACCGCTCCGCCATAGACAACGTTTGCAACGGATCCTCGTAGCGCTTCCATTAAGTTTGCAATACAGCGGCAAGCCAGCAGCATTATCTCTGGGTTTTCTTCCCCGGTGATCTCATTTGGCTGCATCAACGCAACTAGTTCTTTGACGTAAGGATCTGGAGAAAATTGACCAGAAAGATTGTCCTCGTTTGATATAAGCAGAAGGTTAGAAAACTCCTCCAGAGCTAGCAGTTGCATATTGGGATTGTCCTTTTGCCGAAGGTTGTTGAGAATTTCTCGCAATCTTGATGACATGCCAGTCATCATACCGCTAAGAGCACGTAGTGTACTCTGCAGCCCGGTAGCAGCCCTGCCGCCACCGAACAATGCTCGACCAAAAGGATCATCCATGTCATCGTTATCGTCATCCTCGGGGCTATCCGCACCTCCATCACTATGCTCATCTGGTGGTGGGAATTCATTCTCTTCTCTCAAAGGATTTGAGGGTTCTGCGACCTTTTCTTCCATATCGGGATCACTCTCTTTCTTGGACTGTCGTTTCTTGCGTCGGCTTGTTAGCGGTTGGGCCGGAGGAGAGGTATCTGTAGATGAGTTAACCTTAAACTTCAGGTATGATAGTAGAATATACCCTGAACACCTTTCCTACTGCGACTAGATCGAGGTCGGGAGGAAATAGGTGCTGTCGATCTGGACGTTCCCTCTGCTGGGTCATTTGAAGAACTATCTTCAAGTTAGTACCTAATGTGCGGTCTGTTGATTACCGGAAACCCACCCTGTACCGGACATGGTATTTTCAGCAGCCTTAGCTTTCTTCCCTCTCGTAGGTCGGCTCTGCTTTTGAGAACTGACTTGGGATTCACCGGGGGCTTCACTTGTCTTTTGACGTTTCTTCGATCTGCGTGATTTATCCCCCGAAGTGTCTATAGGTGGCGCCTCAGGGCTAGATCCTTGTTGAGTAGAACCCTTTCGTTTCCGAGTGATAGTTGGTGGGGAGCGGGCGGTACTGCTCGTCAGTGTCGCCGGGATGGGAGGAGGCGGCGGCGAGGTAGAACTGCTGGCTGCAGAGTCTGCAGCTAGTCTCGCCGCGGCGCGAGTGACTCTGGATGACATGAGAACGTGTCCTGGCTGCAACGGTTCGAAGGTATCATAAAGAAAGAGAAACAGGATGGACGGGCAGAGACGACCGACTGGAAGATCAGATCGGGTGCCCTTGGAAAGTGAAGTGGAATTACCTAAAAGAACGTATATCAGGCTCTCCAGAAAGACCTGAGAAAATTGTAGAATCTGATTTGACGTTGGAGGAAAGAGGGTGTTGCGAGCTTGCTTTTCTATCCATCAAGTTCGGCCATGAGAGTGAATGAGCTTGGAGGGGCCCGCTGGTTTGATGAAAGCTCGTGGGGAAGGAATGAGCGGTCAATCAGGTCATGAATGAAGGAGTGAATGCCTTTGTGGTTTGGTGAAAGTGACGGTGACGTTGGGGATGTATAAGGGAGTTGGTGAAAGAGGCAACTGGGAGAGAATTTCGTCTGGATGAGTACCTGACCCAGTGCGCAACGGTCGATGAACCCTACTTGAAGCGGGATGCCTGATAATCACGCCGGTGTTGTGGAGTGGATAGTATCGTTGAGACGGTCGAAACCTTTCTCAGATGCAGAAGGACATCTGGTCAGTAAGCACTATTGATCGGATATACAAGGCTGAGCATCGTAGATTTGATGATGGTATCAGGAAAAGCTGTTGTGGACATGTGGTTGAGCGAAGCTTTCTGATGACTGATAGGCCACTACGTCGTGCTCGCTATACCTGACCCAACTTCTCCATCAAAAGTCTGTGCGGAACCCATTACGCACAACCTGCGCATTATTATCCCTAGCTACTAAGAGTACAGTACAGTAATTACCTCAACATCACTCAGTCACCTTTTTACTTTGACGCTACGGACAGCAATCAGACCGTGCAGTAGTTCACTTCAGCCGCTAAGATGGTATCGCGATGGAGCCACGGTCAGCCTTGATGTTCGATACATGGGAATCTGCCTACCTTCCTGTTATCTCTACATGGGGCACCGTTAAATCGATCATACCACGGATATACGCAAATCGTGGAAGCTTCCTCATGATTCGTGACACGACCAGACTGGTGTCTATGGAGCGTGTCGACCTCAATACGTTTCTATCCCGCTAGGGACCCCCAGAGCCCTGATTGGAGTCTGCCAAAGGGGGTCTGGATATTTACCGGCATCAAGTGATTCTGTCTCATCACGATATCTTGTTCTGCCAGGACAGGACAGGTCTTTAAGCTACATTCTGGCTACTACCCTTGTATGCAAAGACATATTGAGGATGTATCAGTCATACCTAAGGTGACTTCGACTTAAAGAAGACCTCGGATATAGTGCATTTATTGGGTACCGTAACCGGCAAGACCAGAGACAAGGGGTTTCCCCATATCTTCCCATACCCCACAGGTAGGTAATCATCCCCCGTAAACATGAAGCCAGAAAGCAGCACAGATCGGCGAATAGAATCAGCGACATGATAACGGTAGAGGGAGAATTGACCTTGTTCGCAGAGTGTGCCTTGCATTGCACAATCGATCCCCACGGAATGCAAGATGAGAGGAGGGCGGGGCTGTGTCTGAACCGAGAAAGAAAACGTGCGTGAGGAGAAAAAAGCAAGAAAGTTCCAAGCCCTGTTCAACCGATGATTCAATAATACAGCCGAGACACTCCGTCTTTCCATTCATCCATCTAACAGGTTACAGGTTCTTTTTATCATCACTTTGAGGGCTTCCATGTACATATTGTACCTTGCATGAATTAAGCATTCATTTTCCACCTTCAGTCATCTTAAACATTTTCCACTACATTGTATAAGAGCAACTACACCGTTCTCACTTCATACCATTCCAAGCTTGAGACTCGGCCAGCCCCGCTGTGTGGTCTTCCTCTTGCGCCCGCAATTCCCTCCGCGGCCAAAAGCAGAACTTTCTCCACCTGATTGCGTTGCGCCATCTTCCCTATTGCGCCTTTCATCAACAGCATCAAACCCCTCTGTCAAGAACACCAGAGGATTCAACCTTACAGACGACTGATTGTTCAACTTTGGCGAACCGCATTCTTCCTTCGAGGTGTCAGGTTGCGCCGACAGCGCATTATCTTCCTTCGAGATGGACGCCTATACTTTCCCTGATTATCGGCTGAAGAAAAAGATGGACGACTCATCAAGAACGCCATTGCTACTAGTGGCCTGTGGCTCTTTCTCTCCGATCACTTTTCTGCATCTTCGAATGTTCATAATGGCGGCGGATTACGTTAAATTCAGTACCGAATTCGAAATTGTTGGAGGCTACCTTTCGCCTGTATCAGACGCTTATAAAAAGGCCGGCCTGGCAAGCGCCGAGCACAGGTATGTTGCGTGGCCCAGAATTCGTCTTCCGCCTAACAGTCTTCATCTAGAGTGGCCATGTGTCAATTAGCGATCGATCGAGCTTCAAACTGGCTCATGGTCGATCCCTGGGAAGCAGAACAGAAAGAATACCAGCCAACGGCCGTCGTGCTTGACCACTTCGACCACGAGATAAATCAAGTTCGAGGAGGAATTGAGACTGAAGATGGCAGTAAAAAGAAAGTCAGGATAGCACTTCTTGCGGGTGCGGATTTAATCCAAACCATGTCTACGCCAGGAGTCTGGGCGCCAAAAGATCTTGATCATATCCTTGGCAAATTTGGTACATTCATCGTGGAAAGGTCGGGCACTGACATCGATGAAGCACTAGCCAGCTTGCAGCAATGGAAAGACAACATACATGTTATTCGACAGCTCATTCAGAATGATGTCAGCAGCACCAAAATTCGTTTATTTTTGCGAAGACACATGAGTGTTCAATACCTCATTCCGGCGCCGGTCATAGAGTATATCGAGCAGAACCACCTCTATCGTGATGATCCAGCCAATGCAAGTTCTCACTCATTGGATAAAGGGAAGGGCAAGGAGACTTAATCTTGAGGACTGGGACACTTCACAACACTGTCGAATCGGGAGTTTTATCGAACATTAATTGGCCGGATTTTACGAATGTTTTGCATCTCATTTGGAACCAGGTTACCTTCGGGTAATCTGTGATCTTTCCATCTGCAGCCACCTCAAGCTTCGGTCCCTGTGTGCTTTTATACTCTTGTCTCTACGCTCTAACAGTTTTGTTTAAACTAGCTGCTTTTTGCACTGTTCACACGAGCACCACATACCATGCATGACAAAGAAAACCAAAATTTACTCGAATGTCTGATTGAGCGTTCAAGGGTGGAAGAATAGTGTTGTCACTTGCTCAATGATTTTCGGCGTATTGGTGGGAGTTTCGGCCACGATTATGAAAGTGGCCAATGTATGTCTGGATATCTGATGGGAGGAAGTTTTGAAGCGTTGAATCAATCTACCAATACTGGCTAGACTCTCAGTTAGAAAAGCCGTGCCTTGGCTCTGTCTGAAACAGGCGACAGACAGGCTGCATCAATAAATCGCATGTAGAATGTAAACCCATCACTGGCTATCAGCCTGTCTTAACCGCAGACTTTGCATATGCTTCTGCATCTTGCGATCTTTCCTCCACTGCTCGCCTCAAGTACCCCGGAATTTCGGTCATATTTCCAGCTCCGAGCTTGACTGGATCGCCCAGGGTTTCCCATACGGGAATTACCCCAGTCCAGATACTTCCGGTCAGTTCTTCACGGTCCGTATCTTTTGCGTCGTCACGAGGCCCGCCGTCACGAATCTTCCCGCTCCCTGCAACGATGCGCATTTTCAATATTGACGTGCTGGACATCTCCGCACTATCGGGAGGCGTCCTAGTATTCTCCCAACGGTCAGGCAACACTTTGTTCGTGATAAGTTTCATTGCATACAACCTCTCCTCAACATCAGTCACCACCGTTGCATAACCCTGGAGTATCGCAGAGCGGTAGTTATAATCATGTGTGTTTGGTGTCAGTGACAGAACCAGTCCATCGACCTTAGTAGCTGCTACCGTCATAGGAAAGCCCTCTATTCCACCTGATTTCGTTGGCGACCGAGCGGTATTCATGATACGGCTACTAACATAGCCTTGGAGGTATAGGTCGAGGGGCTCTTCCAGACCGGCACTGGGGTACTCAAATGAGCCAAGTTGCCCGATCATTGGCAATATTGCTGGGAAGGTGTCCTCCGGGGAAGTAATGAAAGAGACATTGAGTACAGCGGAACTGTTGACAATACCATGGATGGTCGCAATATCATATGTTCCCCGAATTTTATAGCGGTTCATAGTCGTTCCCGCTGTCTTGGGGTATGTCAAATTTCGACCCATCTTTGGTGCTTGTATCACTTTCTTCTTGTGATGCTTGTGAATTGAAACTCGATTGTAAATGAAAGTTATCCTTGACCGTCTGCCAATATTTCTACCAAGATACCTTTATGTTATACGATACTTCCAAGATGAATGAGTCCAGATAACAGGTTTGGACTTTATGACATTAACAGTCTTCCTCATTGGATCAAAGTAAACAGCCCTAGCTTTTCGTGGCCCGCCTTTGACGCCATCTACAGAGCATATCAAGGCAGATTTGGAAGGGGAGGGTGTGGTTCATGACTCCGAGGGGTTCCTTATCGTTATCGGTTATGGCTCCAGTTTCCCCAGAAGGAATTTAGATCCGAAGCTTACTGTAGCAAAGATTGATTGGGAAGCTGGTTAGGCCCAAACGAATGTAATTAATTAATAGTGTACAGTACTTGTATCTCCGACTTTGCTACCCATAAATACTGTAGCATTTTGCAACAGCCGTCCGTCAGTGGTGAGCAGCCACCAACTACGTATCGGTGAGCTGAAGTGGACATGTCAATCCGAGGGTCATTATGCGACGCCTTGCGATTGATTGTTCGGCCGCGTGCAATAGCGGCAATTGGGTCTGCGTCTGTACGAGCTTCACCTGCGAGATCTAGCCGACGAAGCTATGCAACTGTGAGTGCTGCAGATTATGCGTTTGGGCAACCCGTCCACGAGACTCACCCACATCTGCTTAAGCCTGGTGAACGTAGGTATGATGACCCTCATCGCGGTTCGGTACTGACAGGACTCAGTTACACCCGGAATCACAGCTTTGGAATATGCGCAAAGACGGTCTCGACTAGCAGCCAAGCTCCCTAATAACGCCATTGCCGTAGTCGCAGCGTCGGACATCCAATTTCGATCGGGAGGAGTCTTTTATGAGTTCCATCAAGATCCAGATTTCTTCTATTTAACCGGTTTTAACGAACCCGAAGCTTTGGCAGTCATCGCAAAAAGCCCACATGAAGACGATCACATCTTCCACCTCTACGTACGCGAGAAGGACCCAAAGGCTGAAATATGGGATGGTGCAAGATCCGGCACGATTGCAGCTCGAGATGTCTTCAATGCGGACGAGACAGGTGATGTTGCAAGGCTGAAGGACGTCCTTCCTGCCGTAGTTGGAGAAGTTTCACAAGTCTATACGGATATCACGACCTCGATCAATAAATCAGTATTGTCCAGGTTTCTCCACGGTAAAACATCTGCTCGTACAGAGGGGTTCGCGTCATTGATCGACTCCTCGAAGATACGCTCTTTACGGCCTGTGATAAATGACCTGAGGATTATCAAATCCGAAGCAGAGATCTCCAATATGCGTGCCGCCGGTCGATATTCTGGTCGTGCATTCACAGAAGCAATGAGACATACTCCTAGTCTTCAGACTGAGGCTGCATTGGACGCATACTTAGAGTATCAATTCAGGGTTCAAGGCTGTTCCGGGCCTTCATTTGAGCCTGTCGTCGCTAGTGGTGTGAATGCATTGTCAATTCACTACGTGAGGAATGATGATGTTCTTCATCCAGAGAAGCTGGTCTTGGTAGATGGCGGTGGTAGCTACGGAGGCTATATATCTGATATAACAAGGGCATACCCGGCCAGTGGAAAGTTCAGCACAGCACAAAAGGATCTCTATGAAGCTATTCTCTCTGTCCAGAGGTCGTGCGTCTCCATGTGTAGGGAATCCGCCAAAGTCTCGTTGGATAAGCTACATGATATCGCCGAGGCTGGTCTGAAAGAAAACTTGAAGTCACTAGGTTTCGACGTGTCGGGACGAGATACAATGTCCGCGCTATTTCCTCATCATCTGGGCCACTATATTGGGCTTGACGTCCACGATTGTGCTGGGTTTTCAAGACGAAATAATTTGATTGCTAACCAATGTGTAACGATCGAGCCAGGAATATATGTACCAACCGAAGATGATGATCGGTTTCCCGTCCATTTTCGAGGAATGGGGATCAGGATAGAAGACAGCGTCGCTGTGGGCGAAGATAACCCCTTTGTCCTGACCACTGAAGCTGTCAAGGAAGTTGCGGATATTGAAGCGCTCCAGAGTTAAACAGTGGCTAACACCATACTATGTCAAAAAATTTCAAGGTAACGTACAAAAAGCTACCCATGCCTAGGTATATAACTCGGAGTTGTTTCCACAATCAAGATGCAGCTCCTCAGAATACAAGTTGAACAAATGTCATCCAGAGCCGGCTCCATCAAGCAGTGCATTTCCTCAAGATCATGCATTCCTATCGACTTTGTTGTTGCACCATTATCTATATGTCCACACTCATCATGGCAGCTAAGTGGTTGGGTCTCCGACGTCTGTCTAGTCATGGAAAATATCGAATTTACAACGCTGGCCAGTCACAAGCTTAAAAAGCATCGCGCTAAATTGTCCAATATCAGTTGAGATCGAGAAGCTAAGGTCATCTGATCTATAAAGGTTTTAATTGAGTGGTATTAGACTTGATTCCGAGATATCGATGAATTTAACAGCTAGTTAATTAATTGTTGAGGATAATGTTATTTAAACAAACATGATCAGATACGATCACGCGTTGAGAATAGATATAAGCTAATATATATACTACTCCGATAGACTATAACAGTTGCATTTCCTCAGATAGTTATATCTAATTTAAATAATACCGAAGATCACACTGTATTAATTCTTTGTCATGGTTTGCCCTGTTGACCTGCCTGCTTGGACCTGATATTGGAGATACCCCTAGGACCCTGATGCCAAGGTGCCAAGATAGATTAGACCCGATGTGGTTAGTCTATTACACCACAATCTTCAATTACTAAAAAACCTAGATAGATATTATTTAGTAATTATAATAAAATTCTATTTATACCGTTATAATTAATAAGTCTCTGATATAATTCTACTATTCTTAAAAATCTACTAAAGAATCTTAGTAAATAGAATTTAGGTAGTAGTTATAACTAAAAGAATATATATTACTTAAAAATTATAATTTATATTTTAACTAATTTATTAGTTTATTAGAGTATTATAATTAATTATAAAGATTTCGCTTTTAAGAATTCCGATCTAATTAAGAGATAATAAAGAATCTATCGGTAATTAATCGATTATACATCACTATAATAAGACCTAACAACTCTTCTAGGGAAGACCGGTAAAACGAATCACAAATTAAAAAAGATATATAGAATTTAAAAGTTCTAAATCTAATTTTAAGATATTTAACTCTAATATTAGGAAATAAGTATAATATTCCTATTATTAATTTAAATAATAATAAATAAATAAAAAATAATAAAAATACTTTCTAACGTTTTATAAATTTTTATCTTTATTAGTAATCTTAAAACTAAATTTTAATGTTATATAATAGTTTAAAGTCACTTAATAATTAATAAATATATAGTATTAAGAATATAAAAGAATTTATATAAGATATCGTTTATAATCCTAAATAATAATTCGATGTTATTTAATATGTTATAACCTTATATAAAAAAACAATTCAAAATATAAGAAAAACGGAAAAAATAATCTCGGAATTATGAGATTTAAGTCAGAAATTAAGAACAGCTCGCGATTAATTTTAAAATGACTATATAAAATTATAAATACTATATAATAAATATTATAAAAAATTCCGTAATAAAGATAAAAAAAATATAAATTTTATATACGAAACTAACGAAAACTCTTCTAAATAAGAATTAATTTGAATATTAAGACTTAAATAAAGAATAATTAAATTTAAGAAGTATTACCCCTTATTCTAATATAACTACTTTCTATTTTTTATTTAATAAAGTAGATACTAATAAAAAATACCCTAATATTAATCTTTTTTATAAAAATAAGGGGAAGACGGAGAAGAGGGTTTAGAAAGAATATCTATTAATAAAGTTTTATTATAGTATTATTTATTTCTCTATATAATAGATAAAATTAGATTATATCCGAGATAATTATAAAAATTCTATTTTTT
>LCWF01000143.1:0-83030 GCA_001006345.1 Phaeomoniella chlamydospora | reverse complement strand
AAAAAAAAAAAAAAAAATCAAATTTTGAAATCCTTTGGATATAGTATACTACTCTTATATTTATAGTAGGTAATTCATCAATGGAGCATCAGGAGATCAGAAGAAGAAAAGAGATACTGTAAGAAAGGCAGTGAGTGTCACACGTTGGATTGTTCTTCTGTGGAAGGGAAGGGACCTTTTATTGATCGATGGATTGCTCGAGGTAGAAGGACATAATTATAATACAGTACGTAGTGTTTATGGACTCTGATAGGAGTCTGGTGAAGTACAGTACTTCTCAAGAGATTAAATTCTTTAATCTATCTTCAAAGGATAACATCTAAAGTTGATAATACTGTACTAATAATAATATCACAAATACCTCCCTTTCCCTTTTGTATCAATTGGACCATTAGCAGGGTCACCGAAAGCATGACCGGTTCCCCAGGTACTGTTGCGCCCTGCATGTCATCCTCTAGAAATAACATGACTTGCGTCTACCGCTTGGAACTGTAGAAACCGCTGTGCATGTCTCTTCCAACCTCAGGCGGTAGATATTCAATCTTTGTATGGTTGCTGGACACGCACCGCCCATGCTCTCTGGATCGTACGCGCAAGAGGCCACGTCTCCCTCACCGAGAGAGGAATTTGAAACCATGGACCGGGGTTGACTCTGGTTCGATGAGCTCCTTCCGAGGCCGAGGGTCTGTCGAAAAGTGTTGTCCAGCAGCATCAGAACCGCTCATGGGTTCTGCATGGGATAGTTCTTGTTGCTCAGACTAGACACAGCGATATAAGATCGAACACCGATGATGGCACCGACATGATCATCGAAATCTTAATCGTGATGAAACATGCCGTAGCAATCTCCTTCAATCAGCCAGCAGTCTTCGGAACTTTTTCACCGTCGTCGTTGTCGTTGTCGCTTCTTTTTTAAGTTGGAGTGGAGTGGTTTGTAGTATTGTATGAAGTAAAATATCAAAAGCTCTTACAGACGCTCAAAATGCACAACCACAAATAGCCGTCAAGGTCGTAAAATTTCATTAATCGTAACATGACACAGCAATGCAACCTAATAGTTGAGATCTGCGTCATAGCTGGCTTGCGCCATGATGTTTATCTAAATATATTTTCCTTTCCCTCGTCAGCAAAAAAGAAAAGAATGACAATGTCGAAACACCACTTCTTAACACACTCCTCATTGCGCGGGCCCGAGAGCTGCAAAGGAGGTTCAGCTGCGTGCGCTAGCTGGGCCGGTGTGTGCGCTCGAGTCAACTGCAGCGCCTAGTGAGGCGAGAGTTCTTCGTCTTGCTTCTCTTTCCCTTTTCTTTTGCTCCAGCTGTCTTCTTATTCGCGGTTCTTGTTCTGTGGATGGTCTTCTACCCCAGACCACATGAAGGTTTTGGTATGCATGCTGGTTTCTATCCTTCATGCTCTTCCTGACAAGCGCAAGACGAACTTCTATCTCGTGCCTCGGCCAGCCGAACCCTTCTTGACCGAGTAGCTTGTAAGTAAACCCCGACATACCCTCGAGCATCATTTCTCCCCAGCGACGCCCGAGCTCTTTGAGCTTCGGATCCCCTGGCCATGAATTGATGGGTAATTTGTATTTCAGCTCCTCGACGTCGACGAACCCTGCATTACGCATATATGATGATATCCTGTGGGCATAACGTATCGGCCTGGGTGGATCAAGTTTCTCTTCAGCAGCTTCGTGGAGAAGGTCCTCCCACTCCTGAAAAGGCGAGTCGCTCCTCACCGTGTTATCGTCACATCTAGCAGTGGGGTCCAATTCCCAGCATTCTAACCACCCATTGTCAGGCTTGAGATATTTATAGGACGTGCGAACGAATTTCCGAAAGGACTCAAAAGAGCCGAGCATCATGCTTGAATGGATAAGATCAAAGCTCCCGAGATCCCTAGCCCAGTCATCTTCGCTCGCGTCGTCTATTTCGAAACAAACATTGGGCGGGACCTCGAATGGTTGACATGGAGATAGATCCGTGCCGGTGACTGTGGCATCAGGATACCTCTCGCCCATTTCGATGGCCCAAGTACCAGTGCCCGTGCCAACATCTAGAATTGCCGTGGGAAATAATGTAGGGCTGAAGTGAAGGCGGCCTTCGGATAGTAGCATGAATATCTCGAATTGTTCGTCGAGACGCTCGAGCTCTCTAGGATCGTTTGGGAAAGGATATGAACCTTGCTTGTAACGGTGATACGTTCGTCCATATTGTTTGATATAATCGCTGATGTCGGGCTTCAAGGATTCTGTCTCTTCATCGTAGTCGGAATCGTTGGGGTCTGCCTCAAGAACGGTTGGGATGGTCGTGGCATCTTGTGGACTATTGGAATCGATGTCGTTTGGCGATTCAGACATTGCTCTAGGAAGCCGAGCAAAGGAATGAGAGAATGGAAAGGAAAGAAAGGGTTCCAGGGAGACAATGAAGAGAGAAGGTAGACTAGCAGATCCTAGGACAATAAAGGGCAGGGATGGAACAGCCTAGGAAAATGAATCGCGACAACGGGGCAAGATTCTATCCGAGGAAAGGGCTTCCGATCGACATTGCCTACGAAACTTTACTCTCCCAATGAAACGGTCCACTGCATTCAGGCCAAAAAGGGCAACCAAGGACTACCGAAAGTAACATGTAAGAGAAGAAGGTTGGAATCGGACAGTGGGCTGCTTATTATCCTCAAAAGGCGCAAGAGGGCCCAATGCAAGATGGCCAGAGCTTTGGTCGAGTTGCTGCTAGGAGACAAGCGACCGCAAGACGGCGCACAACCACAGGGCCGAGTAGCAGTCCAGCAGGATTAGCTCGACGCAGGATGTGCTGGTGCGAGTGGAGGCAACCCGACAAACTGGCAATGGTGGGTAGGACGGACACGAATCAGTGGCTGCGATGTGTCAGAGCGACGGGTTGTTTTGGCATTTGCCGGATGCCATCGCCAATCTATTGACGACGATATCTTTACTAGAAAATCCCAAGGGATGCAAACCGGTGGAGAGGAAAACATACTATGGTGCCATCACAATTATCTTCACAATGCTCCCCGGCACGCAACACTATCTACTAGGGACTTACATTTTCTCCTTCGTGTAGTGAAAGTGTAGGTGGAGAGCGAGAATGAGGAGTCTTTGCATAGTGTGGACTAAATCTGCTGCATGACCACTGTTGTAGGAATGCCACAGGACGCGAAAATCGTCACAATTTCGGCAGGAGCGTTCGGATAATTCTGTAATCCCTGGATGCTGTTTGCATGCATGCGCGCACTAATATTTGGCAGCCAATTCCAATTGCAGAACATGGACGGTTGCTGTGGATCGGACAATGTTTGGGAGTCCCAACACTCTGGTTCGTAGTTCCGGTTGGAAAAGTGGACGGCTCAAGGCCGCACGGCCTCATTGTACCGGATCCTACAGTAGAGCTATGTCTGAGGTTGCCCCTGTAAAATCTCGCTTGCTCTCCGAGTTCCCTGAACTCAGATCTCCATGGCGTGAAGACCAAAGCCATGTCGAAGTGACGAATCCTAATTGTCTCAGTGGCTTTATCTACGGGCATCGCGGGACAGTGTATCCGCGTCCGGGGGTGATTGGTTCTGACTCAAGACGATCCACTGCAATTTCGTGGAGGGCCTAACCTCTGTAGGTCCTTCACTCTGCAAAAAGTGAGGCGTTTCTGTGCTTATCACTGAGCGATATTTGGCTGATCAGGTGGCCCTCTGCGTGGCCCTCAACATTGAAATTGGCTACAAACAGCCATGCGTGAATACCAAGATGCATATTTTATTCATGCAATCTCTCCAACGAGCTCTTGCTCTATCCAAGGAAGGGGACGCACTAGCACCTGGCCTTGTTCACCGACTCTGAAGAAGAAAAAGGAGCCTATGGTGTGGCGGGGTTGAGACGGCTTGCGGAGGAGGATTCCCAGGAATTTGGTTCAGCAGAATCTGATAGATCACATTTTGTCGCAATGGTGTGAGCCCTGCTCCCATCAGCTTGGGTTGAACTTAGAAACAGCGTAAGAGGCGTAACGGGCACTTCGGGCAGAAGCCGGGCCGAACGCTAAGCAGGGATGCTCTCACCAACGGCGTGCCTTAAGTCGTCCCCTAAGTCGATGTACTTGACTAGATCTGCTGAAAATCTGGCGGTCTTCGTCCGCCTTTGGAGGCACCACTCTTAGTATCAGTACTCGAGACGCAAGGATACTCGGTCTGTAGCCCGCCAAGGGCAAATGCGAAGAGCAACCGTACTACAGAGTATGGTACATCCCTGGGACAGCCTTGCCCAGCCGGAAATACAGTGCGCGAAGACACGAAGTCTATCGATACTTTCACAGTTTGTGCCCAATCCTTACTAGCCAGCATGCATTGGCGGCATGGAATACCCTTTGCGCCTTGGCCATGCGGGAATCTTCCCAGCGTCTTGGAAGTTCTGGGGTTGCGGAGCAAAAGGTGTTGAGCCTGCGCTTTGCTGAGTTCCAGAAAGATCCCCCAGCGATACAGTATATTAGTACTTGAGCGCAAGTCATCACCTACCACAATTGCTGCTCTTGGCTTCTTGCATACCCGTTGCAGTCCTCATTCAAGAAGAATTACACACGTATCGTTCTCTCTGTTGAGGAACTGCTGTCGGTATGTTACAAATCAAGTTGGGGGTATCTCGTCGTCTACAAAGAATATGTGTATGAGTAGTCCCTGTGAGTTGTCCTAGCACATCGGGATACTTCTAAAATAGTCTACTCAGAATAGGCTTATGGAGCAATCCGTAAATCCATACAAGATGATTGAGCATCGGCTAATTGGTCGACCCGCTTCGAATAACATTGGCGATGCTCTGTCACGTCGATCATTGCTGGGAGAGAACGTGATGGGACTTCTGACCGAGATACTCTGTGCAAGGACAAGGCGTGGTTCTTCTGAATCAGGTTGGCTGGACGCGAGGAACAAGAACGAGTCAAAGCCCCTGACATTCGTTCAGTGCGTTAAATAATAAGCAGGACGTTGAGTGGGACCAGAAATGCCCGTGCCTGGTTCTGAAACGTATACCAACCGCTCGACATAATCCTGTTGATGGATCTGTTTATAGATGGACTTGATGGGAGTTAAAGCGATACAACAATATCCAATGACACTCATTGTATTAACGATACAGGCGAGCCACCCACCCATTGGTATTGTGAATAGCCATCAACAAATTGCAGCGCGTTTCAAGGCTGGTGCGATGGACCACAGTGAGGTCTTGGTTTCGGTTCGAGATGACCGGAAGCCTTGTGTCGACGGAACAGCGTCTACGGTGTATAGTTGGTCAGTTAGCACCATCATGCTATCATACAAACATGATAGTGAAATTCCACGTTGTAGATACGTGTGATATCATCCGATTCGTAGCAAGAGTACCGTAGTAGCCTGATATCATCTGAGCGTATGGGAGATTGGGCAGACGTCGAGTAATAAATATTCTCAAACAGAAGTCGGTCGCATCTGACAGCAGATTTTGAGACGTCTCCGAAAAGTATGAAGTATCTGCAGCAGGTCTGAGAAGAGATCCTTTGTTCTTGAGGTCGCACAGTATGGTTTATGTGAGGATATAATATTCTCTCTAGATGTGTGGGTAACCCGCGGAGGTATTGGTCTTCTCCCTTCTAACTTCAACAGATCACGTGTAGGGAAAACTGATCATGGCCATCAACATCAAGTCATGCAGATTATGTGCCTGGGAGAAATACATATACGGTGGCTTAAATCCAGATGTCTTCTATCTTGCTCTGTTTATCTTCAGATCGGTAGACCTAGATCCAGCATGCCAACATTTTCTCAGATCTGGAATTCTATCAACCATGTGCATGTTGTCCAGATCATGACACATCGAGATCATCTGTCATACCGCGGAAAATGCAAGTCATCGGCCAATCTCAACAACATCTCTCAGCCCTTCTTTTTCTTGGTCTTCCTGGGCGTGGCTTGCCCATTATTAGAGGATGCCAGGGCATATCGCTCGTGTTACATAGTATTTGTGAAGCTATATTGGACTACATACCAGAATAGGAACATGGCAGAGATAAGCAGCGGTCCACTTGGTTGTGGGTTTGTGCGCTCTTCAGAGATAAGGAACTTGAATTCTGTCCAACCACGAACATCGCTTTTCTTTCAACCTCAACCTCCGCGGCATCATCATATTTACTATGTACTTTCCCTTATCTCTGCGACCCTTCAACCTGCTATCTACCTACTGTACCATCAACATTCTTGGTGAACCAAGCACTGCTCTTGGGGTCGGACTGAACTCGATCCTCATTCGCGTTTCAGATGATCAGGGTTCCTGGTCACAGGGGAAGTGAGACTCCTGGCCCGATCTGCTCAACCGTGATCTTCTTGTTGTCTTCTGCTGCATGTTGTTCGAAGCAAATGCCGTCATAATTTCGTTTACCTCTGTCCTGCTCTATCCATTCCGTTTCATTGCTTTTTATTGTAGTAGGACTGTCTTGTTCTACTTCGCTTCTGATCCAGCTAGTATTCTCTAACTGCATCATTCTTACATCACAATGAAGGACATCTAGAGAAATTGAGGCTTTCTTGCAAGCGCCTCCAGACTGTACACGAGCCTCATCTTAGCACTCGCAAGAAAGTGTGTCGTTGTGGGATATCCAGAACGTAGCTCTAGAACCACTTTGCTACCTATCCACTAAATAGGGTGTTCTTATCAAACCCCAAGAAACCAGCATACCACACCTTTTTCGTCATCTTGCTTGACTGTGGATCATCAGATCGCCCGCGGAGCTACCCTTTCTACATACTAAATGGAGATTACTGAGATCCGGAGAAGTTCAATTTGATTGAAATCAGCGCTGGGCATATCAAAAAGACGGGATGACATTTACTGCAGGGAGCATATATGACCTTTGGACTACCCTGTATCAATCCTATTTTCATGAGCAATCAGTTTAGTTCCTACAACATCGTTTCTTACAGGACAGACCAGTCGGCCTTACGAGATATACTTCTCAAGCTCGACAAACTCTTGTATTTTAGGGACCGACAATATGGGTTTCACTTTCGCCTCTCTCTGGAAGGCCCCAGAGGTCAACCCAGTGAACCAGAAAGCTCGATCCATACCTGGTTTGAATGTTTTCAATGTGTATGGTCGAGTATTTTTCTTCTCATGGTTCGGATTCATGATCGCTTTCTGGTCATGGTACGCCTTTCCACCTCTTCTTAGCTTGACTATCAAGAAAGATCTTCATCTCACCGAGACGCAAGTTCTCAATTCCAATATCATTGCCCTCGTTGCTACCCTACTGGTTCGTCTTGTTGCTGGACCTGCTTGTGACCGTTTTGGACCACGATATGTCTTTGCTGCGTGCCTACTCATCGGTGCCATCCCGACCGCCTTGGCGGGTGCAGCTTACACAGCAAGTCAACTGATGGCCGTCCGATTCTTCGTCGGCATCCTCGGTGGAAGTTTTGTGCCTTGTCAGGTGTGGTCAACCGGATTCTTCGACAAGAATGTCGTCGGCACCAGCAATGCCATTACCGCTGGCTTCGGCAATGCTGGCGGTGGCATCACCTACTTTCTGATGCCCGCCATCTTCGACTCGCTTGTTTCTAGACAACACCTCACTCCTCATGTTGCATGGCGTGTGTCCTTCATTGTGCCGTTCATCTGCATTACCGTTGTCGCGATCTCCCTGGTTCTCTTCTGCCCCGACACCCCAACTGGAAAATGGTCCGAACGCCATCTCCACGCTCAGCAAAATCTCGCGAGCCACGGTATCACCGCCAACATCGTCGATGCCCCTCAAGACAGCGTTCTTAGCAAATACAGTGTCGACGGCAATCCCGGCACAAACGGCGCTGACGAAAAGCTCAACTACGACGCCAAACCCGCCAACTATGGCGATCATGAGGCACAACTTCCCCCACAAACCCTCCTCGACACCGCCCGCGGCGAGGTCATCGTCAAACCCACCCTGAAAGAAGCTGCCAAAGTTACAATCTCTCCCCAAACCCTCGTCACCGCCGGTTGTTATTTCTGCACCTTTGGCGCCGAGCTCGCCATCAACTCGATCCTCGGCTCCTACTTTCTCAAGAACTTCAAATCCCTCGGCCAGACCGGATCAGGTCGCTGGGCCGCCATGTTCGGACTCCTCAACGTCGTCTTCCGCCCCATCGGCGGTCTCGTCGCCGACTACCTCTACCAGCGTACCAACAGCATCTGGCCAAAGAAAATCTGGCTCCACGCCCTCTCTGTCCTCCTTGGCATTTTCCTCGTTGTCATCGGCGTCTGCGATCCCCACGACAAAGCCACCATGATGGGTCTCCACGCCGGCATGGCCTTTTTCCTGGAAGCCGCCAACGGCGCAAACTACGCTCTAGTCCCACATATCCACCCCTTCGCCAACGGTATCGTCAGCGGTGTCACCGGTGCCGCGGGAAATCTAGGCGGTATCGTCTTCGCCATCATCTTCAGATACCAACCAAAAGAATACGCAAAGACTTATTGGGTTATTGGGATCATGATCATCGGTATCAACCTGTGTTTGAGCTGGATTAGACCGATTCCCAAGGGTCAGATCGGTGGTCATTAATGGACCTATATTGTGTTTCTGAAGAATGGAAAACGAAGTGGGATTTCAAAGAATGTATTCCCCACTTCTCTCGGTGTCGCAGATGCGCTCTTATATGGATGTGATGATGATCTGGTTTTGCATACGATGTTGGGTTGGGGGTCGGGTTGGTGGGATATCCATGTAGTTCACAATATGCAAGCAAGCAAGCGAAGTTTGGGTCGTCACTTTCTTCTTTTCCTTATATCTCAAACTTAGATATGATACGTCTTTCTGTTCGTTAAGTGCCTTTACAGAGCCAATCAAAAGCTGGGTTTTTTCTTCTTTGAATTGATTAGACTTGGTAACTTTTTTTATTGATGAAGATAATCGGCATTTAATATTATTAACTATAAGTTATATTATCTAGATTTGGGATGGTAATTGGTAAACTGGATTTAGCGGGGTTTGGCAACATCAGTCAATGGATGTTCTTCTTGTCTGTTGGATCGAGGGAGGCGTAATACACGGTCCATTCTGTTGTAACGCTCGCTGGAATGTATCTTGACCTTATTTGTGATCGACCGCTACCGCGGGTGGTGCCGGGCCATGCAGGAGCTGGGCTCTAGATGCTGGCGACCCGGCTCATTGTATGAATAGGTCTTTGGTCGTTTGGAGCGTTGAGCTCCTTGCTACCGGTTGCCTTCATGCTCTACGGATCGAAGCCAATCACTCTCGCATCGTAATTCGATGGCTGGCCCATGGGTAGCTGCCTAAATGGACACGCCTGTAACAGTAGACTCGTGCTTGAATTTGAGGCACTGTCGGTACATGGCGACGTGGGGCACATTTGTGGTGCTTTTCGATTGACACCAAGCGAATGGTGAAGCTGGCACCGGCATTATGCCCCAAAGATATATGTATATATATATCTGACCAGTACGATTTCGATCGTCCATGTAACAAGCTGTCTACCTCTTTTTGGCTTCAGCTTCGAGGTGCCTGTGCATCGCCGCTCTTGCGCTTCGACTTCCGCCAAGCTTAGGACCTTTCAAAATATCCTTAGGGGCATTTGTTGCGGCCTTTGGGGGTCCGACATTTCGGGATGTCCGGTGTCTCGCTTGTGCTGCAGCGTAGAATTCTTCTCGGAATTTTTCGGCCAATCGTTCATCTGCGTCTCCGTCCCCTGCTTCGGCCTCGGGCTGATTTCTGGTGTTGACAGCGTCGTTATTTATGTCCACTAGAGACAAATATGAGTACGGATACCTGATGGGACGAGTAAAAAGACCTACAGCGATTTTCCCGGAGCAATTCTTCAACTAGCTGGTCTCTTTTGATATCATCGCTATTGCGACGCTTTGGGCCTCTTCTTGGTTTACCATTCCTGCCTAACCTTGGTTTCTTGGGCACGATCGGTTCGTCTGCTATCACTTCCTCGCCATTTTGACGTCTGACAGCGGCTTCTGTCCGCTCGAGATTCCGGAGGGTGGCATCTTGGCCTAGATCAATCTCTTGCAGTTTTCCGAGTGACGCTGCTTGTCGTTCTGGTAATTTAGAGCCAGGCAAATTCTGTTGCGATTGAGTCTCTCTCTTGGATTGTCTCGTGTCTAAGCTTTGCGAATGTTCGTTATTTCGTCTAGCCAGTTCTGATTCTATGAATGCAATCCTTAGGTCGTTAGTGCCTGTTACTTCGGGGATTCTAAAGTCAATTATGGGGAATACCAACATATGTTTGTCAACATCTACGACCTGGTCAGAATGCCCTACAAAGCGATCCTCTATTCCGCGAGGTCGAACAATCTCCCCTCCAGCTTCCAGCGAAGTCGAATTGTCTGATTGATCGACCGCCGATTTTGAAGAACTCGAAAAGGCGATTCCGTGTCCATAGCTCTTCTGCTGTCGCCTTATACGTATGAATTCTGAAGCCGTGGTTTCTGCGTCTGAGAGATCATTCGAGTTTGATTTGGCCCGACCTGTGCCGACATCGTGTGGCGATGCTGCGGAGATTGGCTCTGCTTCTGCATGCTCGTCTATTCTTTTCCGGAACACTTTGCGTCGCTTGACAGGCCTAAAGAGAGGCCGTTCAGGTGCTACCTCTTCCATGACATGACTTTGAAAGATGTAATGTAATTTACACTTAGGCAAAGTGCAGTCGATTGATCGCGGGGGGTTCTGGAGAAGCTCCAGGAATTTGGAGAAATAGGAAAGTGGGCCGAATTGCTGCGCTCTCGTGAAATAGCGATGAGAACGCGACAATGCTTAATGAACAACGAGTATTGCGCACCATTGTCCCTGGAGAATCGTACTAAAACAGACGGACGGCTGAATTGATATGAGTCTTTTGTGACTGCGCTATCAGAAGTCAAATTCGACCGCGTACTGACGGCGCATATCGTACCATGTCTGCCCTCAACCCAAATGTTGCACCCCAAGTCGCAGAATATGCTGGCGGTGAGTCGAACCTGCTACCTCAATTATATCGCGCTGTCTACTCCTTAAAGTAGATATTATTTTGCTTATTGGACCTTGCGAACTGACGAAATGGCATCTAGATGAGGTCTCAGCGCTGGTCCTTGACGCAGGCTCTTCAACAGTTCGAGTAGGGTTTGCTGGAGAAGATACACCAAAGTCGATCGTTCCTACGTCATATGGCGAGCTGGAGGGGAAGCAAATATTCGGTGATCATGTCATTGACCTACCGAAACCTAACCTCGAGATCAAGAATCCTATGAACAAAGATGGTCTTGTGGAAGACTGGGACGTTGCAGAGAGATTATGGAGGTATTCATTTGCCTCCAAGTTGACCGGACAGCGGCCGAATAGAGCGCTTCAGGACTGGTTGAATGATCCTTCTCAGGTACCAAATCTCACCCAGGCAATGAAGGATGCAGTAGAGACCGAGAAAGCGCTCGAAGACCACCCTCTGTTCATGACCGAAGCAAGCTGGAACACCTCAAAAGGAAAGGATAAAGCCATTGAAATTGCAATGGAGAATTGGGGAACACCAGCTTTCTACATGGGCAAGACAGGTGTTATGGCAGCGTAAGTGGTTCCCCAGCTTCTAGGAGGCAGCTGTTGATAGTGTTCTTAGTTTCGCTTCAGGCAAAGCTACTGCTCTAATCATTGACATTGGCGCAAAAGTGACATCAGTCACCCCCGTTCATGATGGACTTATCTTGAAGAAGGGTGTTACTCGTTCAAGTCTTGCAGGAAACTTTCTATCATCGCAGATTAGGGCTATGCTTGCGACACGGACCAACCCGATAACAATCACTCCTCATTACATGGTTAAATCAAAGACCCCCGTTGACCTGGATCAACCAGCCAATTTCATCGCTCGCACGTTCGATGTCGCACCTCAGCCATCATTCCGTCGTTATCAAGAAGAGCGTACTATTCAAGAGTTCAAGGAATGTGTTGTACAGGTATGGCCAGGAGGTCAGCCACTCATGCAACAAGTCAACGGAAACCAAACGCAAGAAGACCTTCTCAAAGGCCTTCCGGGTCGGCCATTCGAGTTTCCTGATGGATTCAATTCGGCTTTCACATCTGAACGATATCGAGTCGCGGAGGCTTTGTTCGACACACGTGCATATATAGAGCCAGCGGACCCCGAGGATAAACAAAACTTCCCAGCACCCACCACTTCACAAACGCTTCCTGCTTTGATCAAGACGGCATTGCAAAACATCGATGTGGACCTTCGTCCTCACTTGCTCTCGAACGTCGTTGTCACAGGTGGAACTTCCTTGGTACATGGCCTCAACGACAGGCTCAATGCTGAACTCGTAAAGATGTATCCAAGCTCTCGAATCAAACTTCATAGCCCAGGAAATCTGGCAGAACGAAAGTTTGGCAGCTGGATTGGAGGTAGCATCATGGCAAGTCTGGGAACATTCCATCAGATGTGGATCTCAAAGAAAGAGTATGAGGAGCATGGGCCAGGGATCGTCGAGAAGAGATGCAAATGAAGTCGCCGATGTTAGGACGAGCAATAACGGACTAGAGGTGTTCAAAGGTACAGCAACGATACTGCGTATCAACGTTCTGAAACTTCCGATGATTCAAAACAGACGAATTTGGGCCGTTGTAGATGCATTAGCATTCGGGGTGGCTTAGGGCGGGGAGGGGCTTGTTTGGCGTTTGAAAGGAGAGCGAAATCGGAAAAGCTGGCGCGTTCTGGAAGGATTCCACTTGAGCTTTTCAGCATGATTATAAGGGAACCCGTCTCTAGTGGCGGTTGAGTCTTGATAGAAGGAGGAAATGCTTGTTTTGACAAGCCTCGCAGTATGATCAACCTTCCTCAGACTCATCCATATTGGGATACGTGATGAATGTTGTGATCTACATGAGATATGACTGGATCAACGGTCAGTCGGTACTGCATGTTTAGCTTCCAATCCCTTGCCCCCCTTCTTGCTGAAGCTCGCGCATCCATACTCGGTAGCATTCGAAGCGAATGTCTTTATCCCTCTTGGGACTGTATTACCGAGGCATTGAGGTTCGGTATGCTGTAGTGGAAAAGATGACGATGGCGAAAAGCACCGAACAAGACTCCATATCTTAGTCCAGAGAGCGATAGATATGCATGATGTTGGAATTTGCAGCAAGGACAGACCTAGGTCTCGTGACCAAGGAGGCTATTGATAAGATCCGATCTATAGTTCGCAAATGGCGTCAAATTCTATTTCATTCCAGGCAGCTCAAGAGAGCTTTCGTATCTCGTATGCTATGGTATGACTGAGGCACAGTACCCGAATACATGTCGGTCAACATCCCCGGATGTTCAAGCGCTGCCAACTAAATTCAACGGAGAGCCTTGGCAATGCTTCTCTAAACTTGGGCGATGCAACGAGGCGACCTTAGTTATGCAGATCGGCATTGTTTCCTCTCCAAGCGTCTCACCGATAACCGTTGAACTTCCATAGGCAGTCACGCTATTATCCCCTGCTTTCGAGATATGGTACAGTTGTAAGCATCTTCACATGGCACGGATATTGCGGGTTGCACATCTTGCGTGGGGCGATGCTGCTGGCATCAACCGAAACAGCCGACAGCAGATCACAGGGGCCGTCAATGACTACCAACCACAATGGCGTGTTTGTGGCCTTGGTTGGGCCATACATGGGCGACTCTTGAGCCGAGGGATATGTGGATGGTGAAGTCGCGGCTCAGCTTGTCACAGCCCCTGACGACATTCAAAGCACATATAGACTGTGGCTGTGTGACCCGGAGAATACAGTGTGTAGAGCTGGGCAAACCCAGCATGTTCACCTCGTGCAAGGCAATCCCAGCTCTCAATCTCCGCAAAGAAGACTTCCAGAAATCAGTGGTCCGTGGTGGTTCCTGAATCTACAGAGCACGGGAGTGAAGAGATTCGATTTTATGCACGAGTACCTCATCCTTGGCTAAAGAGATCCACGGTTATCCCTGCAGCCCGTCCTCCTCCAATCACTTTCTCTCCGGGAAATGAAGAGATTGAACAAATAGAGCCAATATTGCACCCGAGCGCCAGTAACATCTTCTTAACGATATCATTGACACAAGACTGCAATTGATTGATAATTGGCCAGAATGAATGATTGGTGAAACGCTCGACCCATGAACCGCATCGCCCTAACTAGAAAACAAGATTAAGCGGCGCGTTAGCTTCAGCAGCCTTGACAGCCTTAAGCTTTGGCCAGAGTTGCTTAGTATCACGCCAGACATTCGACAGACGACTTGAAGAAATTCAGCAGTTCAGAGGACTCTGTCTCTACCGCAATCCTCCTGCTACAATCGTAACGTCCTGTAGCGGGTTTGTGCCACCTGAAGCCGATCACTCCCCCCTTTGCGCAACAGCCCATCCGGGACATTTCCTTTCCTTCAATTTGACCACCTATAACGTTTGTCACTCTTCCCATATCAAGCGTACCTCAGAAGGCGATTGGTCTGGCTAGAGTAGGCGATCTCCTGTCCCGAAATATTCGATTCCATGTAATGGCAAATCACATAATCTCTTTTAACGTGTTCTCTCCGGTTGTCAATGTCTGTGTATCAATCTTTCTTGGCAGCGATCATATGAGCTATATCACGTTTGTTTATCAGCCTGGTGTCACTTTCTTATCCTTGCCATTCAAGATGACTTCTCAATCCTTTCATTTGTTTCCATACTTCCCCTTTCATCGAGTTCCCCGAACATGTTGAGCGCCGATGCGGTCACCGTTACAACCTTAACGATAGATCATGCAGATCACCTCGGCCGACTATCACGATACCTGCTTGATTGGTTTGAGCATGCTGTTACACATAGCTCTACACAGATAACCTTATTCCAGTAGACAAAAGGCCCCCTGATCAGGAATGCTGTATCCTTTCGGACCAGTGAAGGGGTGCAGGCAGCATCGTGGGTGGAATAAGTATAAGTATCTCCTTGGAGGACGTTGTTTCGCCAATTTCATCCCCATCCATTTCCCATCGCTTCTTGTTCATTCCCTCGCTTCAGTCTCTCCATTCTTTCGTTGGTGACATTCGTCCACAATGGTCTTCTTCACCCAAGTTGTCGCTGCCGCGGCGGTCCTTTCCCTGGGCGCCGCTGCCCCCGCTCCTGCTTCCGAGAAGAGAACCGGCAAGGCGTTCACGGTCGACATGGTCCCTAAGTCCAATCCCACTGTCAAGAATGGTGCTTCCGCGTACCTGAAGGCTTTGAGAAAATACAACGCTTCTCCAGAGCTGATCACCGCTGTGGCCGCAGCAGCGGCAGCTAGCTCTGTCACTGCCACCCCTTCCGAATATGACGAAGAATACACTTGTCCAGTTACCATTGGCGATCAGACCTTTGAGCTTGATTTCGATACCGGATCTTCAGACCTGTATGCACATCCATCCAGCTCTATCTTGAAGAATACTGACTTTCCGATCTAGTTGGGTCCTCGGCTCCTCCCTAAGCAGCAAAGGCAATGGGCACACCTATTACACGCCATCTAGCAGTGCAACCCGTGAATCCGGTGAGACGTGGTCCATCAGCTACGGTGACGGCAGTTCCGCATCCGGCACCGTCTACTCCGACACTGTGACAATCGGAGGTACCACAGTCACCGGCCAGGCAGTTGAATCCGCCTCCAAAGCCTCTTCCGAATTCACCGCCTCCTCTCCAGAAGACGGCCTTGTCGGTCTCGCCTTCGATTCGATCAACACCGCTTCCCCCAATCAAGTCAGCACTTTTTTCACCAACGCAATCGACCAAGGTCTTCCTGAGGCACTTTTCACTGCTCTCCTTAAACATAACGAAGCCGGCAAATACACCTTCGGCGAACTCGACAGCTCCCAATACTCTGGAGACATCACCTACACCGACGTTGACGATTCTGACGGTTTCTGGACATTCTCTCCCTCCGGCTACGCCGTCGGTTCCGGTTCCACGAAATCTTCCTCCGCCCTCACCGGTATCGCCGACACCGGTACCACTCTCATGCTCCTCGATACCTCCGTCGCCTCCGCCTACTGGGGGCAAGTCAGCTCCGCATCCTACACCGACGAGACCTGGATCTTCGACTGCGACGACGCTGACTCGCTTCCTGATTTCACCCTCGTCATTGAAGGTTACGAGGCAGTCGTTCCAGGTGAGTACATGAACTACGCTCCGAACGGTGATGGTACCTGCTACGGTGGTATCCAACCTGATACCAGCATCGGTTTCGCTATCTACGGTGATGTCTTCTTGAAGTCCCAATTCGTTGTCTTCGACAAGACGCAGAGCACTCCAAGACTTGGTTTTGCTGCTCAGGCTTAGATCTCGGGCTTTGTGGTCGATGTGGACATGAATCGGCGAGATCCGAGAAAGTATGAACTCAAAAGATGCAACTTGATACGACGACCCCGTTTCACGTGGCAAGCGGAGATCAGAGGTGAATGAAAACCTCAACGAAGGGACCTTTCGAAAAATGTTTCATAGCTTCCTGACGACAATAAGATAATCACAAAAAGGCCCTTGAAGTGTAGGGAGACATCAGTATGGAAAAATCTCGCTTTCCCTCATTGGTAGTCGCTTCATCCCTGTTCATACCATGCAAAATATAGTTATTTTTCAAGACTATACTTCAATCTCAAAACCATACGCATTACTCATAATTTTTTGTCGGATGGTAAAGCAAGGAATAATTGAATAGTGGTTTCATCTTTGACTTAGGTTTGATGAGGTAAGAAAAGGAGTGAGTGGCTATGTCAGCGTTAATGTGCCAGTGGGATTTCGTTTCTAGATTCAGAGAAGGTAAAGTAGTACAATTGGTTGCCTAAGCCTGGTTGATCTGATAAGACATATTGATAGGGAGTCATCGAAGCATGGCCTGTTCCCCAAAACCATGGTAGTCCCTGCGTCAAAACTCGATACCTGGAATTATGATACAGTGGTCCCCCTTGCTCCAGTCTCGTGACGAAATGCTGTGGATATCAAGCAAGTGATCAAGAATCTACTTCCATCTTCTCCACCACGACCATTGAATCGGTATCGCTGCTCAATTCCTGGACCGTAATATATCTTCCGATATCCTCCTTGGTGATGATCCTTTCGTTCAACCAATTCGTTGTTCCCTTGGCGAACTTGTAGTCCTTCTCCTTCTTCACTCGCTCGTTCGGCTTGATGTAGTTCCGTAGAAGTTTTGTTGGTTTGTCGTTTTCAATTATGCAAACGTCGACGTTGCTTCCGGACCCTAGATCGTTGAAGATACCGGCTTGAATCGCTTCTGAGCATACCTTGACGGCCTCTTCTTTGTTCATGTTTGGCTCCCACATCGTTTCGAACATGGACATGGCAGCTAAGGAGCCGGAACCCATGGTGACGTAGGGTAGCTTATCAGTTGATCCATGCGCATGGACGGTGAAGAGGCTGACACCTGTAGGGTCAACACCAGCAACGACCAAGTAGGCACCGATGTGACCTTGATAGCGGAAGAGATGTTGCTTCAACATCGTCATGCATGTTGCGACACGTGGTTTTCTACCAGTTGAGAGGGAGTGTAGCTCTAGGTTGGATGAGATCAGGGCTGTTGTGAACTCTGTATCTGCGGCTGTACCAGCTCCGGCACACCAGATTTGCGGGGAGATATAGTGAAGTTTCTCGCAGTTCTACACATGCTTTGTTAGTAACTCTAATGATCGAGTAGCGAATATGAGTGAGATTACCTTGTCTGCTACTATGGGACCACTTGTTGCTCTGGTATCTGCTGCGATCTAAGTAGCGGATCAGTCAGTGAACTGTCAAGTTGGCCCTAGCTGCAACGCATACCACGACGCCATTATCAAATATACAACCGACGATTGTAGTACCCGTGCTAGTAGCCTTTGGTAATGGCACACCCCGAGCATGGAGCGCAGCGTTCCTATTGTAGTTGGAGAAGTCGAAGCCAGGCATGTTGAGGGTGATGGCACAAAGGCCACAAGATGACAGTATTGCTCAGGTGTCAGGGAGAATGACAGAGGTGTTAACTAGACGATGTGTGTGGTTGATGGAAGAGGTGAAAGCGTCGAGGGAGAGAGTAATGGGGTGAAGTCTGGGGTAGAGCGATGGAGAGATGCAATCGATTGACTGACGAAGTCAAGCTGCCTGGAGCTGGCCGATGATAATCGTAGCTCAAACACGTCCGCTTCGGTCACCGTAGCATCGATCTCGCAGGCGCGAAGCTTCATTTTTTGGCCGCGGAGGTTTACAGGTTAGCGAGCAAACAAACCTTCAGGTGTATTGCTTGATATGTTTTCACTTCTTCAAATGAATCTCACCATATCAATGCTTGCTACTGACCGTCAAGATTAAGGACCTCCCGCATCCCCAGCTCTATAGGAGCAAATCCGAATCCAAACGTCACTCGTTCACCCCATCTAATCCCAAGTCAAATGATACTAGCCCGGATATTAAAGAGAGATTGCGTCGAAGTCTCTCTGCAGAGGTTCCTTGGTTAAGGATGGCGTTCAGTTTCTCAAATTCAGCAGCTGGGTCGACTTTCGGCCTACAGCAACAAACAAATGGCACAGCGCAGGTGACAGAGGGCCCAGAACTCAAGGAGATATCGACAAATGTATGTTCTACAGCGCTACGCATACGCTCTGTGTCACTGACTTCTACAGGAATTGGGATTCTTGCCTTTAGCCGGTGAGACCAAATTACAGCTTCTTCCCACACCATGGCCGTCAGACTCATTGCCTCCTCCTCCGGCATCTCTACTTGGTGTTGCATCTTCAAAAGGACTACTGGCAGCTGCAGGACCCGACGTGCTTGTTCTAGCAGGTACGGACGCTGTCAGAGAAGCTTTCAGAGCAGAAGGATCAGCCGCACTAAAGACATTCGAACCCCAGTTGAAGATAACCGTACCAAAACTATCGCACGTCGCATTCTCCGCCGACGAGAATGTGCTCGTTGTCTCTGCTATAGATGGTGGTGGTCTTGCCGTTTACGAAGTTGCCGGCTTAATGAATGGCAAGACTGAACCGTCGATGCAAATTGCCACCAACAACACGCCACTGAGAGCATTGATACCCAATCCGAATCCAGATCATGCGGAACAATTCGCGGTAGTCACAACCGAGGGGGACCTTCTTTTGGCAAACCTCAAGCGCGGCCAACTTGAGAGCGGAAGCAATGGACCTGTAATGAGATCTGGAGTTAGTTGTATTTCTTGGTCAAATAAGGGCAAGCAGATCGTTGCCGGTCTCGCAGACGGTTCCGCGGTACAACTGAAACCTACCGGAGAAATTGCCGCAGAAATACCTCGTCCCCCAGCCCTTGGGGCTAACATGCATGTTTCAAGTATATCATGGCTGGAGAATGATATTTTTTTCATGATTTATTCTCCGAGCAGTGTTGACGATGGTAGCATGGTGGACTCCGATTTCTACATTTTATCTCGACAGAAAGGAACAACTAATTTTACTTTCCAACGATCACCACCAGTATGCTCAGCGTTTGGACTGGACAGACAGCCGGCATCTCAGATGATAACGCGGTTAAGAAACTTTCCTCCTCACATTCAGTATTTGCTTGTCGTTGCGTCCACAAACTCGACAGACTTGGGCATAGTCACAAAGTCAGCTCAGGCTTTGTCCACAGAGAACGTGGTCGGTGAATTTACCTTTACAACATTGGCTGATGATTCGAGACGCGCAGAGTTACCGATGGTGGCTGGCTTAGACACATCCCCGATTGGCCTTTCTTTGGATTTGTCTTCAAGGGAAAAGGTCGACAACCCCATTCTTGGGGACTCAGAAATCCTGCAATCTGATACACCCCTTCCAGATCTGTTACTGTTGAACAACGCGGGTGTGTTATCTTCATGGTGGGTGATTTACTCGGCTTCTATTCGGGAAAAGCAGCTATATCCAGACATGGTCATAGCCGGTCCCAATCAAGCTTCTACACCCTCATCTGCGCAACCAGCAACTTCACATGTTGGCTCTGGTTTTGGCCAACCCTCCTTCGGCACTTCATCGGCATCACCAGCACCGGGCTTTGGTCGGCCTACCTTTGGTTCCCCCGTTACCACAACGCCAGCGGCCCCAGCGTTTGGGCAAAGCGCATTCGCCTCATCAGCAGCACCAAGCTTTGGCAGAACAACTTCTGGCACAGTATCTGCTCCGACATCAGGACCGTCGGGTGGCCCTGCTTTTGGCGCGGCGTCGACTCCGGGGACTGGGACCGTAGGTTTCGGCCAGCCTAGTGCTATGGGTGGCGCAAAACCATCTTGGGCGTCTGCAGGGTCTGAACAACCCACTTTCGGCTCTGCTAGTCCTCTTGGTAGCAAGCCCCCGTTTGGTGCTGGTGCCTCAAATGCGCCAAGTTTCGGTCAGGCAGGCTTTGCTTCCAACCAGCAAACGACTAGCCTCTTTGGCGGTGCATCAGACTCCACGAAATCCGGGTTCTCGTCATTCGCCAATGCTGGTGGATTTGGAGCTGCGAAATCATCAGGAGAGAGTCCTTTCAGCAAGCCTGCTGCTGATAACTCGTGGAGCAAACCATCTGATGACAACTCCTTTGGCAAGCCAGCATCGAGCTCCATCTTTGGTCAAAATCAGCAAACGACATCATTCGGATCCAACATGGACGTGTCGTCGTCATTCGGCACACCCGAGACGAAGCCTTCCACTGGGCTTTTAGGAGCCGGGGTGGGTGGCTTCAAACTCGGGTCAAGTTTTAAAGGTGACGGTACTGCATCAGACGATTTACCCAAGCCTCAAATGGGCTCTACAGACTCATTGTTTAGTTCTGGCTTTGGCAATATGCTGGGAGAGAGTACGAAAGAAGCTACTCCCGCCCAGGACAAAGAGGAAGAAATGGATGATGACGCAGAGCAGGCTTCCAGGCCTACAGAACAAAAAGCAGCAATCGCCCAGCCCGCGGAGTCTGCGGAGCCTGCGAAGGAAGAGAAGAGCTTTGTTACTCCACCATCCACAATCATCCATTCGAAGGCTACACCAGCTCCACCCTTGAGTAATCTCTTCGGCACCCAATCACAGCCTAACACTACACCAGCGGAGGTTCAAAAGAGCAAGCCATTCTCATTCTCTGGCCTTGCTTCTACTACGCCTACGGCGCCACCCAAGTCCATGCCCTTTCAAGCACAATCAACGAATTCGACAACACCGAAGATCAAGACAGAACCGCCCAGTGAAGGCAATAGTCCAGGCTTGGACAATATTCCGCAAGCACCTCTGCCACCAGACTCCATAAGCAAAGTATCTTATACAGTTGGAGATACGTCTGTCTCATCCATTGGCTCCAGGGAATCCAAGGAGTCAGTAGATGATGCGCCTCTACCGCCTGATTTCATCGCCGCAAAACCAAAAAATTCAGAGGCAACCAATGCAGCACTTCCGGATGAAGGCTCAGACCTCTCCTCGGAATTTGCAGGCAGTGAGGGCGGACTTTCAGAAGGGGGTACGCCAACGGAAGTACCTGCAGATGATGAAGCTGATGAGGACGCTGAGGAAGAACAGACCACAGACTTCAAGGAATCTCCAGAGAGCTCGTTTAGCAAAGTCGAGGAACGAAGTCCTACTGGAGGCTTATTCACTAAAATCACTCCTATATCTCCCCAGCCTTTATCTACTAATCGGCCACTCTTCGGTGAGATCCAATCAGTGTTCCCGCCCCCAAAACTACAAGAGAGTCCCCGGTCTCCTAGCCCTGTTCGGAAATTTCCAAACGATCTCTTGCGCCCCGAAGTAGCTCGGTCAGCCAGTGCTCCGATTCGCCCTGGTTCTGCCATAGCCGCCAAACGCGCGGAACTCTCCAAGTCACAATTTGGTCTCCCGCAACCAGTGGCACAGGAGTCACAGAAGATCCAGCAGGAGAAGCAAGCATCGTCTCATTCTCGAACTCCGGTCCAAGAACCCCAGCTGGACGATGATGAGAATGAGCGACTACGGGCGGAGTTGGACCGTCCTGTGTCCCCATCAGAGGAACTAGATTCATTCCTTTACCACCAGGATTCAAGCCAGCCACTTGCAAAGTCAGGTATGGCAGGTCAAATTGAGCGGCTATATCAAGACATCAATTCTATGGTTGATACCTTAGGTTTGAACGCTCGAGCTCTCTCTGCATTCATGCTATACCAACAGAATCCACCACAGAGAAATGAGTTCTGGCCGGAGGTTCTTCAGTCGGAGAATCCAGATGAAGCTCACGATGAAGACTGGCTCTTAGTGGATATTGAGCGCCTTGATGAGGGTTACGACATGTTGGGAGAAATGCTACAAGAAGCCGAGATCACCGATGTGGCAGGAAAAGTCCAGAAGTGTCGAAACCTCCTGAGTAAAGACATGTTTCAACTGAGATCAAAGTTGATATCGTTGCGTAAGGCACTGCATGCAAAAGAAAATCCCAACGCCTCGGTGATCAACAACCTATCTTCTGAGCAAGCCTCGATCCAACACGATCTTCGCAAATCATCAACCCTGTTGCAGTCGAAGCTGGCGGAGGCCGAGCAAGGTCTCACGGTTCTACGCGCCAAATTAGCAGAAGTGCCACAAAGATCTTCCAATCATCTTCAAAAGAAGCCAACGGTCGAAGCCGTCACTGCTACGATAAATAAAATGACCATGATGGCTGAACAAAAGAGTGCGGATATTGACCTGCTTGAAGCCCACCTGAACAAGCTTAACATGGCACCAAACGGAATGAACGGTTCTGTCAATGGAAGTCGACAAGGCTCCGTGGAACCAGAGTTCCAACCCCGCACACCCCGAAGGTCGGGTTCTGCTCTACGCGAGTCTATCTCGTATCGAACCCCTGCCAGCGGTTCCAACAGTGTTTATCATACTCCGGATTCCAAATTTGCCGCGAGCATACGAAGCACTCCAGGTCGATTTAGAAATAGCCTCCGTGAAAGTATTAATGAAGATACTCTTACAGTATCTCCCGAAGAAGCCGAGCGATGGCAACAGAAGGCCCGTAGAAAGAAGGAAGTCCAAGAGGCTCTAAAGGAAGCATTGAAGACGAGAAGAACGAAAAAGCAAGCATGAAGAGGGAAGCGTTTTCAGCGATGGCGTTCTATGATCTTCGACGATCACCTTGGGAGATGACCCGCGTTGGAAATTAAGTCAGGCGGTAAAGCCTGCCTCCTTGTATCTATTGACAAATGAAAAGCACGAATGGGACGGACACAATGACAATCCTTCTCGATGGTAGGTAAATTAGATATCTAGATATTTAGCAATAGGGCACACTAAGTCCTCAACATCAGCCGACATAACGGCCATGATTACCAAATGTGAACGCCTTTGCATAATTATTCGCTCTTTGAATGGTCAATGTTTATTGCATTTTCCATGCGGAAGTAGACAGAGTAAAATTTCTTTGACAGAACACGCTATAAATTCCCGGTTGTAACAATTTCAACCACACATGCCAATACCGCATGTACAATGATCAGAGGAAAAGCTTGTGCTAGTATCTATGGACTAGGATTATCTACCGCTGCTCTGCAGATACTTAGATCTGAAGGTAAATGGAAAACGGAATCTAGATGTAGTGCAAATTTCCGATAAGATTTAATGTAAGCGCAGAAAGAGCTTTGCGGATCGTTTGGATGAAGGGTTTGGGTGCTGAGGGTTTTTCTTTTCTTTTAATGTAGTTACATGTAAATTCTGAAGACGTGTACTAAAATTGATCATCACGGCCACCATTGTTGGTAGACGGGATATACACTACGCCCTACCGGGAAACAGTGCTGTTTTGAATCCAAGCTGCGGGCCGATGATGATGATGATGATAGAACCAACTTTCATAGTTTCGCGTTTATCTTTAACTTTTCTGCTCTATTCTTCCTGTCCTCGAAAAATTCCCGCACACTTGCCCTCGCTTTCTCAACAACCTCGGGATCCTCGACCGTCGGTGGTACGTTAACCGGAGCCGTATAGTCACCTTTAACGGCGTTCTCGACCAATTCTCGTAAGACGCGACGAAGGGTTTTCCCGCTCCGGGTTTTGGGTATGATGCTTTGACCTTGAATCATGCCGCCGAGGGAGGCGATGGCTCCGATGTTGTTACGGACGAGTTCGTTGACGGCATCGAAGAGTAGGGACGGTGGCGTTGCGGGGATTGGAGAAGAAGAGGAAGAAGATTCGGAATGAGGTCGGATGAAGGCGAATGGAAGGTGGCCTTTGAGGGAGTCGGGGATGCCGACGACGTTAGCTTCACCGATTGAAGGGTGCTGTAGGATTGCTTGTTCGATTGCGCCTGGTGGTGAATGAAAAGGTTAATCCGCGACCTCTGCTCTGGGATTGAGTACTTACCGGTGCTGAATCGATGGGCAGCGACATTGATGATGTCGTCTGATCGTGACATGACATGGATATATCCATCGCTGTCAATCATACCAGCGTCACCTGTGTCTAACCATTTCCCATCAAAGCGTTTCAGATAGCCTTTGTAGAATCTTTCATCGTCATTGAAAAGCGTTGTGAAAGCTGTCGGAGCCAATGGCATGGCCATGACGATATTTCCCATTGTCCCAGTGTCAGCTTCATTGCCATCGTCATCCACTATGCGCACATCAAATCCCGGCATCGGTTTCCCTGCTGACCCCGGCTTGATCGGCAGTGGTGGTGTTGCTCGTCCATGCAAATCAGCGGTTGCAGCAGCGCAATTCAATGCTAAGCCTGAAATGGGTGAACCAGACTCTGACGACCACCAGTTGTCGATGACAGTCGCTCCAGGGGAAGCATAGCTTTTCAAGAGATCCTGGAATCTATCGACAATGCTCGGCTCACTCCTCTCCCCAGCAAGGAACAGTCCTCTCAAAGACTTGACGCCTCCGCGTTTCCCGGCTGCTTCGAAAAAGCGGTTTCTGGGATCCTGATTGCATATTGCACGGAGAGCAGTTGGTGCAGTGAAGAGGGTGTTGACTTTATGTTTCTCGACTACTCTCCAAAATTCCCCTGCGTCGGGAGTGCCGACCGGTTTGCCTTCATACATTACAGTAGTTGCGCCAACAAGTAAAGGACCGTACAGGATGTAAGAATGGCCTACCACCCATCCGATATCCGAGGCACAGAACATGACATCTCTTGGTCCGTGGATCCCAAAAAGATATTGGATGGACAGGCTCAATCCGACGGCGTGGCCACCAGCTTCACGAACGACTCCCTTTGGTAGACCAGTTGTTCCTAGTATTGATTTAGTCTCAATGACATTCAATCGATAGTCTGAGGCCATCTGTTACATACCACTAGTATAAATGATATATAAACCGTCATTGCTCTTGACCGGGACCGGATCAGCCTTGACTCCATCCCGTCGAGCTTGTTCGACAAGTTGGCGCCAATCTCTCTGACCTGATTGTTGATCAAGTGGGTTCCACCTTAACTGATCACGTTGCCATACCATCACTCTTCCTGGCTTGAAGCTGCTCTTCTGAACTGCTTCTTCGACCAGTGAGCGATAGGCAAGTGGGCCCTTTGATCCCTCAATTCCGCAAGAGGCTGTCATAATGGCCCGTGGCTTTGCTGCCTCGATTCGTTGTGCTAGTGAGGCTGCGGCGAACCCACCAAAAACGGCAGCATGGATGGCTCCAAGATGCACGATTGCCAGAGCCGCGATTAGTGCAGCAGGTATCATCGGCACTGTTCACATTACTTCAGTACTCAACTCTCGGTTCGCTTTTTCGAGATTGTAACAAAGGAAAGGAAAGACCATAGAAAAAAAAAAGAGACATAGGCATACTATATAGTAGCACGACATCCCCCTTTTTTACGCCTTGCTCTCGTAAAACTCCAGCTAGTACTTCGACCTCGTCCAGAAGCTGGCGATACGTCAGCTTCTGACTCTGCCCCGTCACAGGAGATTCCCAGCAAATCGCAACATTATCCCCATGACTGCCATCAAGGACGTGACGGTGGATGCAATTGTACGTCGTGGACAGTTCTCCGTCTGGAAACCAGGCCCAGTGCTCATGGCTGATCCCGCCACTTGAACGAAGGGTTTTAGTTGTTCGCTGCAGCACCCGAGAAGGTCTCTTGTGCCAGTGAAGTTTTTCTGCATGAAAGCCCCAAAACGAATCTGGATTGCGGAGGGAGAGATCATGCACTATATCTTGCGGATGAGGTGCCATTCCTGGAGTTCAAGAAAGTTCTGGAGAGGAGCAGGCATTGGTTGGAAAGGGAAAGACGCAACCTCCGACCACTCCGTAAGTAAGGCCTTGTTTGAGATGTAAGAGACTTTGAACGTTACGACCAAGTATCCTTGTAAAAGGGCATAGCAATACTCAATATGAGACGGGCTATCATTCAATCAAGGAATACATTTCATCTAGATATGCGGAGAAAGTATGAGTTGTTGACAATCTCCTTATTGCCGAGGGTGACGAGGTGAGCCGACGACCCCACTCCAAACACCCCCCACACCCCACAATGATTCCTACCCCATGGGGTACGATACTGTCCTACAGTTGTTGAGCATGTAGAGAATTCTATGTATGGTCTGTAGCATGAATCACTTGATGTAAATGGTTTAAGAATGCGTTCCTAGCAATGACTTGAGTAAAGCGCACTTATGGCATCGTCGAGGCCTTCTGCAAAGATTGTGTCAAGCGAGAACGCAGACCAGTGAGAATCGTTAGTAGTATTTTAGACGTGCAACGGTGAGAGGGAAATAAAGGAGTGCTAGGACTGCTGTGGCCGGATTCGATATGTAGGGTATTCAGAGCTTCCCCCAGTAGTATGCGCAGCCAGGCTCCCCTAATGGTTCAAAATGCGTGGAGCGCGATGCTTGTCCACCCATTCTCACAGAGACAGACCTGAAAGCTGGCCTCGATATCGGAAAGTACCACTGAAATTGAAAACAGACAAATCAGTCTCCTTTTCGAGATTCCAGACACGCTCGATAGTATTTTTGACACTGCCATATCCTTCACTTGACCGTAACCAGCGAGATTCAGGTGTTTTGTTTCAATTTCATCCCTGATAGAGGCGGTTAAACAAATACTACCAAATGCATTTGAGATATCCTGTCTTCTTACATACCTTGTCATGGTTTTGACGATGACTTTACCTTGCCATTGTCCTGGGAACTTGGCATCAATGTCGTCGTATTCCACGACTACATGTTTTTGGAATTCTCGCAAAGACTTATCTTCAAGGGCCTGGAGACTAAACTCATTGATGCTCGCTCGTCTGTATCTAGCTGCTACTGCGAGCACGAACCCCATGGGGAACTTGCTCTGATGAACTGTTTCAGCCTTTTCACTTGGAAGGAGAACATCAATGGCGGCTTGGTATGTTCGTGCGATGACAGAAACAATTTCCTCGAATTTGATGTGATGTTTTCCCAAAATTCTCAATAAAGCAACAATGCTAGGGTGTGTATGGCGGCACGACGCATGCTACTTGAAGCTGGATTTCATGATCGCATATTCCATTCCGAGTCCATTATCAATAACAGAAGGATTTGAGGACCCTGGGATCAAAGCGGCTCCCATTCCTTTTTCCCCTTCCGAGATTCCTTCTGATCCTAATAGGACATTCCTTGCAGTATATGCAGCAAAGATGCTGTCGAAGCATGCTTTACCAGTGTGCACCTGTTTCGAGTGGGCGGCATCTTGAGGAAACTGCCACAGACCGGCTGCTTACGTGCCTGCGGTCCCTATCGCAGAAAGAGTGTTCTTCACGACGATTCTTAGTTGCTTTTTGATGTTTTCTTTTTCAAGCACGAACGAAGTCTAGATAGCAACTCCTCCATCGACACAGGCAAACATAATCGACTTTGGTCTCCTCTGGAGCGACGTCATACTGCGCAAGCTCCGGGAGTTCCCCAAGCATATGATTGATGCATCGGTTTTCCGAAAGGGGCATTGTGTGGCGCATCTGCTCATCTTCCTATGCCCGGTTTTAATCTGCTCTACAGTACCACTAAGAACGGCTCATCGGCTTACAACTGTCCGTAGAAAAGCTGTGAATAAATAGAGTGCTTTACATGACTTACAAGAGGTTCCATGCGTTTGAGGTTTGAGGTTCGAGGTTCCACGATCGAAGCCAATGATTCCTATGTCAAGAGCAATTATGATATTATTGCATCGCATCCCGTTTTCTTTCGGATTGATGAGCCTAATAGTCCAATGATCAATAGAAAGGGTTTACTTACTCAACACGTTAGAGAAACACCTGCTCTGAAGGCAAGACGAGACCTAGGTAGTTTGGTAGAGAGGCTCAGTACCTACCTACCTATGTACCTTGGAATCGATTGGAGTACTATGTAGTTGAGTGCCAAGCCTTTTCTCCACCTTTTACGAACTCCTCTTTCCTTATTTCCCAAGAGACGTCAAACTTCAACGGCGAGCCGTAGCTCTTTCCATCTCTCACAATCTAATTGGCATTGCCATCTGCCTCGCTTTCCTTCCAGTCGCGCTTCCTTTCTTCATTCTGACATCACCCTGTGACCCAGAAGGCGCCTTCCTTTCACCGTTCAATTCTCGTCAAATTCTCGCAACTCGAGTACCTCACCAGGCGTTCCTCGACTGTGCAGTACTTTAACTCAATCCCAGTTAGCTTCAGAGCTCGAGATTTGTCTGAGATCGGATCACATAGTTGTCACAAAAGCAAGCTAAGTTCCAGGATTGCCTTCATTGTATCCCTTCCCTAGAAGGTCTTTACGAGCGTTGTTTCATCGACCTCATTCTTCTTGTGGTTCACCTCACCTTACTCTCCTCCAACCTCTTCGACCTCTTCACTCATCTATCCCTCCAAAATCCTCTCCCAACCGAGTCATTGTTCGTCACAGCCTGAAAAACAAGACCCTCTGCGCGACCCTTTGTCACAGCACATAGCCCATCCGATCTCTCTTCGCAGCACCAGCAAAGCTTTGTGTCTCCTCAAAACCCATCTGCCCTATCCCTTCACCCACAACCCTGCACCAGCAAGTTTTCATTGCCAATTTCTGGTGTACATAACGAGCGCAAGATATACAAAATAAAGATCAGTTCGAATTGCAAGAAACTTTCTTTGGATCTTACGCGAAACTACGCTAGTAATTCGCGCAATGTCTGCTTCACCTACTTCGGCAGCTGCTTCTACGAAGCGTCCCCTAGAAGATCCCTCCTCTCCTTCCGGTCCCACCGATCAACCCGATGCCAAACGCCCCGCTCTGGACAAGGTTTTGAAGAGTGAAGAACCCAGTGATGTCGCAGCTCCTACTGGAGAATCACAGGTCGACGAAGCCAAGCCCGCAGAAGCCAAGGTTGAAGCTCCTATCCCAGTTGAAAATGGCGCCAATGGAACACAGACAGATGCAGTTGTCGTAGATGCGCCTACCACCAAGCCGGCCTCCCAGGATACTCAGCCAATTCATTCGGCCGCCTCACAGGACCACGCTCTGGCACAACAGTCGGGTGTAATGCCAACACAAGACGAAAGCCAATGGATTCATATCCGTGCTGTCATCTCGAGCGCTGAGGCCGCTACTTGCATTGGCAAGGGTGGCGAGAACGTATCGCAAATCCGCCAACTTTCAGGCGCAAAATGTACCGTGAGCGATTACTCTCGTGGTGCTGTTGAAAGAATTTTGACTGTCAGTGGTGCTCAAGACGCTGTCGCAAAGGTAAGCTAATCCCATGTACTCTCATGTCTCAAATACCAATGTTTCTAGGCGTTTGGTCTCATAATTCGCACTTTGAACAACGAACCTCTCGAACAACCATCCACTGCTCAGTCCAAGACGTATCCACTTCGTTTGCTTATTCCTCATATCCTCATCGGGTCCATCATTGGAAAGTCAGGGGTACGGATTCGTGAGATTCAAGAGGCATCTGGTGCCCGTCTGAATGCATCTGATTCATGTCTCCCACTCTCTACTGAACGCTCGTTGGTCGTGCTCGGCGTTGCGGACGCTGTTCATATTGCCACATATTATGTTGCCGTCACTTTGGTTGAGCAACTCAGCGAACGATTTGGTGGCCCAGCTGCTTCTGCGTACGCAACTCGTAGTGGCGCTCCCGCTGGAGTTGTTCCTGGCGGCTTACAGGTCGTTCCCTATGTTCCTCAACCAGCTGGAGGTCAATATGGCCACCCAGATACGTACAACCGCCGTCATCCGCCGTCGCAACAACGTGGATCAACAGCCCAGTATGGAGCTCCCCAATATGCACAGCCACAAGCACAAGCGCAAACGCCGCAGGCTGGCATGCATTATGGATCCCCGCGACCTGGATACCAAGGTGCCGGGCCACAGCAGCCAACTCCGTATGGCCAGACTCCAGTCCCTCAACCACATGCTCAACCTGGTCAACCTATGCCAGGCGCCATGCCCGGTCAGCCATTGACACAACAAATTTTCATACCCAACGACATGGTAGGAGCCATTATCGGAAAGGGTGGTGCGAAGATCAACGAAAGTAAGTCATACTTTTCTTCTCTACTTCTGGACTTGTTTTGCTCACAAATTTGTAGTTCGACACTTGTCTGGTAGCGTGATCAAGATCAACGAGCCTCAAGACAATAGCAATGAAAGATTGGTCACTATCACTGGAACACAGGAGTGTAACCAGATGGCATTGTACATGCTCTATTCAAGACTAGGTATGCCCTCGGAATTCATATGCCCGAACATTGCTAATCCCACTGCAGAAAGCGAAAAGCACCGTATCTAAAAGATTCTTGTTCTTTCTCTATCTGCTGGTGTCAGGCGTTTCGGAACATCTTGAAGATCTTTCAACGCTGGATGTTATGGACTCCAGGATCTTCACAATTAATGGTTTACACTCGTCTTCAATCAACGATTTCGGAACTATGCTGATATGACATGGTGGACGGGCTTTGGACCTCGTATATATCGAGTTCATAGACAAAATCCCGAAAAGACTAAAAGTGATACTGACAATGCATTCACTAATTGTGTGTTCGGTCGTTCACAGTGCGCAAGTATTCTATGTAAACTTCAACCACAAAATGCCAGCGTGATGTGGATGCTCTATATCGCATTGAAGCTTCAAACACCATAGCTACTCCTCTCAGCATTCAAAGTCCTATGTGATGTGCGACAATAATCAAATTCTATCATGTCGGCAGATAGGCAGCAGCTGCCAACAAACTATTCTTTGGGTCAGCGAACCCTTGATCGACATTTTCCTTCATCATCCAACCTTGACGCTTGACAAAATCTATCAACATGCAATCAACAACAAAGAATTATCAACCAAACTTCAAAGGAATCGCTGGTGGTGGCCTCACTTCTTTGCAGTGCAGTGCAGTGGATGTTTTCTTTTTCTTTTCTTTTGTTTGTATCAAGCGATGCATGCATGGCCTTTCGTACCCATCACTGCTTTTCGTTTGCATTTTCTCCGCTGTGCTGCGACAAAGAACACTATCAACTGAGGAATCGATATGGTGAGTAAAAAGAGTTCAATCTCTTTGTTGGACCTTGCGGAACATTTCAACTGATGCCACCTTGTGTGTCGTTGACCCGTGATATCCAAAGGTGAAGGTCCACAGATCTCCGTCGTGTGCACAATGGCAAAGAGTGATTCTAGGGCAATCTCTGAAGTTTTGGGGTGGGTATGGGCGATAAAGTACCTTTCAGACCATTGGGTTCTATGCGTGTGGTGCAACCCTGGTTGGAAATAATTTCACCATGGATTTAAATCGGACATATAAGTCTCAGATCCCTGAACAGAAGTCCGGGACTTTGAGTTCCTTACCTTTCGGACTATTTTACTACATGACTATCGGCACTGTGCCTCCTGAGCAAAGACGTACCGGTGTCAAGAGTTGATCAAATCATCTAGTCTCTTGTGGGTCATAGATACATCCAAGCTCATAGGATCTGTCACCCTTAACATCGATGCCCTCATAGCCCCGGCTACCCCCTTGAGGCTCATCACTGGACCATGGACCGTTCCTTTGAATCAGGAACAATCAAGGTTATTGTCTGTGGCTCTCACAATAGGCCGACAAAAAAGATATTCCATGTACATCGCGAATCATTGACGAGTACGTCTGACTTTTTCCGTGCAGCTCTTTCTCTCAGATTTGCAGAGTCTGGTAGTGGAGCCTGTTTCATAGAAGGAAACACAGGAGTCCTTCGTCTCCCTCAAGAGCGCCAGGATGACTTTGGTTTCTTCATTCAGTGGCTATACGCCCGACCAAGTTGTCCGACAATGACAAGGATCGCCTACAATAGTAATATCAGGCTCTTCGTGATACCATGTCCCTGCAAGAGCCAAGATACAACAGCTCTTGCGCACCCGGATGTGGATCGAGCATTTCGCCTGGACGATCAAGGAAGCAAACAAACCCATCCATCACCATCATTTGGTCCCCTGATCCGGTTATATCTCCTGTCAGATCGACTCTGCGTCACTAGCGCCTCTGGATTACGAGATCAGATACTGGATCGAATGCTTTACGTCGCCATCCAAACAAATTCCGTCCCATGTGCTTCTGATGTCCATAAAGTCTGGGATCATACCTTCAAAGAGCTTGCCTCTGGAAAGACCAACCCTCTACGAAGACTAATTATCGACCTATATCGTGGATTTGATTGCCAAAACTTGATCAAAGATGCTTGTGAAATGGAAGCCACCTTCGGAATATTCGGAGACCGCCAAGTCACACAGTTCGACCCGGAAAGCTACCATATCAATAACATCGACATCGAGAACTACCCCTCTCAATTCCTCCGCGATCTTCTTTCCGAACTCCTCTCTGACCCTAGGGCAAGTGCCGCCGTTGTAAAAGATCTATGGGACGCCGGAATATATGCACACACTGTCGGAGGACGCGCAGAGATGGTGGAATCTATAAAGGAGAAAGTTCGTCCCCACGGCACAATTCGAGGGGATATTGTGAAGATCGGAAGACTGGAAGTCCACACTTGTTGGTACCATGAACATGATTGAATTCCGGCTCCACAACATACAGCATTGAAGTGACATGGACAGGGGATGCAAGCAACGACAACGTCGAGTATGCAAAAGTAGATGGAACGAAAAAATGCAAGATCTGCCAAATCATCCCGGTTAGAGAACTTTCATGACCCGGTAATTCTTCTGTCTCATGGAAAGAAAGCATAAGAGGCAGATATCTCTAGGTCGCGTTTTCCCACGAAAGGGAATCGCATATCGCAGATTATCAATTTATTTTATTATCTTGATTGGGTGGACAATTTTTGGTTATTTATTTATTTATTAATTAATTTTTTTCAGGAATTTGCGTGGGAGATTAATTTTTTGTGATATAAAACTGGTATATGGCATGTTCGTGGACGCGAGATGGTTTCAATACAAAAGAATATCATTGTATCTAGACAAATACAACTTATGGAATTGACTTCGTTTTTTTCTATCTCTCATAGTGACAAAATAAGAATACATCAACTCCCTGTTTTATCTCCCCCCACAAGAAACCGACCCGACCTGCTCATCGATCGTCAGAGCGCTACGCTAAGAGAGAATCTCATCCAAAACACCTCTGACAATCTCAAAATCCCTCTCAACATCCACCCGCCAATTACAAACCGCCAATCTCGCCGCCTCGACACCGTCCCACATAGTTCCACTAACATAGATCTTTCCCGTGGCTTTGATCCGCGCGACGAGATGTTTATTGATGTCCGGGTCTCGGGCACGGAAGAGGGCGATGGTGGAGATGTTCGAGATGATGGTGGAAGAGGGGAGGACGATGTAGGAGTCATGGGAAAGAAGGTAAGTGATGATTTTCCGACAGAGGAGGATTTGGCGTTGGAGGATCTCGAGGTATCCTTTTCGGCCGTGGGAGAGAAGGGTGGCGTAGACGGGGAGGGCACGGAAACGGCGGGAGTTTTCGAGACCGATGTTCAGTGGGGATGGGATCGGGGGGCTCGTGGTGCTGGTGTTATGAGGTGATGCGCGGAGGTAAGCGGCATTTCCGTTTTGGAAGACGGATTCAAGGAGGGATGGGGGGTGGCGGGAGAAGAATATTCCACAGTCGTAGGGCACGTTGAGGAATTTGTGGGCGTCGCCGGTTATGCTGTCGACGAGCTCGAGTCCGAGGGTTCCGGAGGCGGGGACGGTGAAGTCGTAAAGGGGGAGCTTAGCGGAGGAATCGGGCAGTACCTTTGATGAGGATGAGGAAGATGATGATGATGATGGGAGGAGAAGACGATTGAACAGCCCAAAAGCCCCATCAGCGTGGATCCAGATGTTGTTGGTTGTGCAAAGAGTACGGAGTTGTTGCATTTGCTCGAGGGACGAAGTTGCGAAGAATCCGGTATTGACTTCGCCGATTGAGAGAACAAGAATTGTGGCCGTGGTTGGAGCCCGGGTTCCAATATAGGTTTCTAAGGCGTCCATGTTGAGAGTGATGGGGTCATGAGGGTCAAACAGATCAACAATAGATGATCGTCCGAGACCGACAACCGAAGCCGCTTTGGCGATTGATGAATGAGGCATTGTGGAAACAATCTCGATTTTGGATATCTTGGCTTGACTACATGCTTCCAGCAAGCCTAGGTCACCTACACTAGGCAGGGGAGATACTCCATGTAGCTTTCCGTACGTTTGAACTAACCATTCTCGACCCAGTGCAAGACCCAAGATATTGCTAGCAGTGGCACCGGTAGTAAAGATTTTGCTCGGGAAAACATTTCGTTCAAGCCGCAGCATGTCTAAAACCAGATTCAATGCTTCATATTCAATCTTTGTGGCAATTGACTCCTCTGAAAGATGAACAGAGACATTCTGATCGTATATAGAAGTCAGAAAATCGGCTGCTAGAGCTGCTGGTGTTACACCTCCGGTCACAAAACCGTAGTACCTGGGGTTCAAGCTGCTGAGATTGAGAGCGTCGGTGATATTTGGCAACAGCGTGTGCAACGTCTTCTCAAACCCACAGCCTTGTTCGGCAAGAGGCATCGTTGTCAGTGTCTCGGCTTGTTGGATTGTTTCCCTCGGTGGCAGAATTGAAGCATTGTTGGCTGTTTTGACTCCGTCGGAAAGCAGGCTTGCTACTTTCGATAGCACTGCTGCCACGGGCAGATCATCTGGGTGCTGCGGGGAGTCTGAAGGACTACTGCCATCCATGATAGGAGAAAAGGATGTAAGTTGAAGTTCAAGCGTTTGTAGATTACGAAAGGGAATGATTCCCAGGTGAAGAACAGGAACGAAATGATATCGCTCTAACGGAAAGATTATAAAATGCAGAACATCGAACCTGTGCCCCTTACTCTCGAGTTGTTTAGAGATGAATATTCCACACGCGAAAATTAATGTTCATTCAGACGGTTCCCATGAAGTTGGTGTCAACCGTTCATTTATCCAAACGCCTGCATCGTAGTGAGTCAGAAGTGTGGTAGGCCTGAATTGGTGCTAATGTGGGTTGGTGGATGCAGAAACATGTTGTCAGCAACACCAGGGCTAAGAGGTTACTGGAGCGTCCGGTGCTAGCTGATGTAACGGTAGATGACTATAAGTAGAATTACAGTACATTAAAACCTCCTGATTACTATGCCACATGTCTCTTTTCCTTCAGACTCGAGTAGCGTTCTTTCATAGTATTATAGGAAAGCATTTGAAGATCCATAACATCCATCGAATGGTTCTCCGTAGAGTTGTCGTGCAGCCACAATCGCAACGGAACATGGCGACTGATAAGAAGGTTGCGATTTTGAAGAGCCAGAATAGCTACAATATTCCTGGTGAGTGAGATCAATTGCATCTGCTTGCTTTGAGCATTTCCTTCGTACAAGTTGCTGAATGGAAATCCTAGGAAAGCTCACCGTCACCGAGTACTTCTTCTCGGTCCCCTTGGATCATAACAAGACGTGGAAACCCCAGTCAAAGGACAGCGGTGAGAGTATTACGATATTTGCTAGAGGTGTCCGGAAAGCAGACACTTCAATTGTTCCATCAACCGCTGAAGATGCGAAGAAAAAGAGCCAGTTGCCCTGGATTTGTTGGTTAGAGGGCGGGCCCGGATACGGAAGTGGAGTTCCTTCGAGTTATCCTTGGATCTCATTCCTACTTGATAGAGGATACCAAGTTCTCCTCCTTGATCAAAGGGGCATGGGACTATCAACCCCAGTAACAGTTGAAACGATAGCGCTTCGCGGGGATTCAGCAGCACAAGCGGAGTATCTCAAGTTCTTCCGACAGGATCACTGCGTCAAAGATTGCGAAGCCATCCGAAAATGCCTCACGCAAGATTGGGATGTTCCAGAGGAGCAACGGAAATGGAGCATCATAGGCCAAAGCTACGGAGGTTTTGTCTCGCTAAGCTACCTGTCCTTTGCTCCAGAAGGTTTGCGAGAATCGTTCATCACCGGCGGTTTGGCCCCTATCTCGCAAAGCAACCCCGATGAGATTTATCAGAGGTGCTTCGCGAGATCCAAGAAGAGGAACCAGGCATATTACAACAAGTTCCCGCAGGATTCTGTCAGAGTTCAAAGAATTGTCAAATATCTCTCTGGATCCGAAACAAAGCTTGCAGATGGCTCAATTCTCGCGCCGGAGCGTTTTATGGCCATGGGCCTAGGCTTCGGGATGCATGGATATTTCGACGCTCTGCACGATATCATAGTGCGAGCAGCAAATGACCTTGATCACTTCGATTTTCTGACTTATCCTACTGTGCGCAAAATCGAATCAACAACGTCATTTGATGCGACTATCATCTACGCAATCCTTCACGAACCAATATATTGCCAAGGGTATGATTTCCTGTCTGCACCATCTCGATTAGTCAGGGTGTAAAGCCGCATTATAGCTAACTTTGTTCTCTCTTCTTCAGGTACATGGCTCCACGCTGGTCTGCGAACCGTGTCAAGACCTCATTACCAGAATACTCCCTCAGCTTCACGAATCCAGCGCCCTTCTTCACTCCCGAATGCGTCTTACCATCCAGCTTCAGCTCGTCCGCATACTTGAGCGCACTTTACCGGTCGTCTGATTCTCCATCGGTAACAGACATCCTCTTCGAGCAGCCGTCGCATTGGTCACCGCTCTACGATCTAGATCAGTTATCTCGCAATACTGTTCCAGTATATGCAATGGTATACTTGAACGATATGTACGTAGATTACGACTTCAGCATGGAGACCGCCCGTTTGGTCAATGGCTGCGTGTTCAAGGTGGATGGCGGGAATGGGTGGCAGCACAATGCATTGAGAATAAAAACTGCCGAGGTCATGGAGCATCTGTTTACCTTGAGAGATGAGGGTGAGGACGGTGTACCAGGGGTATGAAGAATTCATTAGCGAGTCTCGCTTTAAAATGTAGTCATTTAGACAGCAAGGATGTTATGGAATATTGGATTGTAAGGACATCATCGGCATGCTTTGCCTATAAAGGTCTTTCTGTTTCTTACAAATGCAGACAGAGCATCATGAGACTCTTCACTTTGTCTGATGAAGCTGGTCTATCTTAACCAACAGCTCCACCTAATTATGCCGCTTCGCTTATGCTTCCCTTAACGTGGGTCCTTGTTCTACGCAATCACCCGTTCTGGACTTCGATAGATTATACTGTAAGTATGCTAACATTTTAGTCTGATGCAACATCAGATGCCACCCGTCTGTTTTCCTTTCCACTTACTCCGTCAAGCTTTATCACAAGCTATATATTCTTCGAAGCTTGAATTGAAAAAGAAAAAAAAAAAAAAGGAACATTTCCCCCCATCCCTCCGCAACCCCCTTTGCGAGAATATGTGAAAAACCATCTCTCAGATTCCGAATTCCAAGATCATGACCGAAAGAAGACCCAGCGCCGGCACATCCCAAGCCGAGAAATCCGACACCGCGACCTTCCCAACCGCATCCACTATGATACCGTCAGCCAACACGTCGGAAAAGAATGCTTCCCTGCTCACCAAAGCCTCGGGTGTTCTTCTGCTGTGCTATATCGTCTTCTGTTTCAGTCGCGATTTGCCTGCCGCTGTGACTTCGATTTATAATGCCCATCCGATCTTTTCGGATAAGTCCGTCGTCGATGGACCTGCGGTGGGTGATTCGGGTGGGAAAGTTGATGTGGTATGGGCACCGGAGACGTTGAATGGGATTCCGAATGATGTTAGGGAGTATTGGATGGGTCGTAAGTCTTCGGCTCTTATTTTCCCTTGTTCTTTCTTCCAAGGTCTTCGGCCAAGCTTAATTTGGAAATTGGTTGTATCGGATTGCCTTTGCGGACTATACACTGGTTGCTGAGAACATATTGCTTCTCTAGGCGCTGTACAGCATTTATATGACAAGTTGGACACGAAATGCCCCTGGGCTGCGTTCGCTGGTGTCATCGTTAACCATAGCGACACAACGGGCCCATTTGGAGATTTCGGTCGAGAAATTTGTCTCGGTGTGAATGCGGTTCCTACTAAGGGAGACCCGACACTGCATGGTAAGTTTGATGTGGACATCCATTTTCACCTCTTTTCCCGGTTTGCTCTTTTCCAAGGAGATTCCCATTTGCATCTATGGTCGAAACCCCTACAGCACAATCTCTGTGGCTATCTTTACCTTGTTCACCGTCAACAAACCCTTTCCCGCTCCTCTTTAATTCCCCTTCCGTTCCTTCCCTCCGTCTCCTTCAATTTCCTTGCTTCCCAAACTCACTCCCCTCATCTTTCTTTCGAACAGGAGAAATCGCCAACATTCAAAACTGCACCACCATTCTCTCCCTCCCACCCTACTCCCTGCCGGCCGGCGAGATTCCCACCGCCCTATCCACGCTCTCGATCTACACCACCGGCGAACCATGTCCCATGTGCGCGTCCTCGATCCGGTGGTCCAACTTCAAGGAATGCATCTTCGCCACCTCGATCGACAAATTGATGGAACTCGGTTGGTTTCAGATCGACATCCGGAGTCACGAGGTGTTTTCTAGGAGTTGGACGCTGCGGACGGAGAGGATGACGGGCTTGTTGGGAGGCGTGTTGAAGCAGTCGGTGGATCGCTTGTTTGCCTGGCAGTTTACAGAGGATGGGGAATGTCCGCGGGGTTGTGGGAGGGTGGAAGACGGGGAGGGCTGTGTTAAGGTCTGAGAGCAGAGATGAGAAGGAGCGGGAAAGGATGGTGGGGAGTGAGATGAATGAAGGGGTGCATGAAATTGAATGACGAGAGTAACGAGGATTGGTGAGGAGTTGGTTGACGGGATGGGAATGCTTGAGTTGCCGTTCTGTGCTTTTCTCTCGTGAAATAACGAGTTTTTCAAGGGTAGGCACGCGTACGTGTATATAGCGAATCCTTGCTGGGGGCCGATGATGATTACGAATTTAGGATGACGATGATGAGGAGAATGCTTGGTACAAGAATAAGGAAAGAAACAATGCTTTTATTTTGATAGTTCGATACATAAGCCCAGTTGCATGCTAGCACAGGTCATGTGACAAAAACATCCTCATTCCTGCTATGCCAAAGTGGTATTTATTGTACACACAAGTCGGATATCATGAAACACAGAATCGGCATAATGAGACGGGTAGAAACGTAGAGCTGAAAGATGCCGCCAAAAGTCAATGCAAAGGCCGAATAGAGCGCATATTTACTTGATCTCGAGCATCTTGACGTCAAAGATGAGCTTGGAGTTTGGTGGAATGTCGGGTGGCGCGCCTCTGCTGCCATATCCGAGGTGAGCAGGAATAGTGATTCGTCGTTCGCCACCGACGGCAAGACCGGCGATACCAATGTCCCATCCTTTGATGACTTCACCAGCGCCCAGTTTGAATTGGAATGGTTTGCCCTTCTTATTTGCTGGTGTAGGTTAGCGGTCTGCCAGTGACATATGGGGAAAATTGGCTTTTACTTACAATCAAAGACCTTGCCGTTTTCCAGTTTGCCAATGTATCTCATGCCGACCTTGTTACCTTTCTTTGCCGCAGGACCCTTTCCGAGCTTCTTGTCGTCGATGACAACTCCTTGGATGGTTTTGATACCGAGAGAACCAGTAGTGCCAGTCTCCTTTTTTTCCTCCTTCTTGTCGTCCTTCTTGGTCTCCTTCGGGGCCGGTGATGGGGTAGGACCTTGTTCAAGGTTCTTTGCGAATTGAACCTTCTTCTCTCCGTTAGCAGCTGGCTTTGCCGCCTCAGAAGTGACCGCTTCACCATCATTCGTCTTTTGCTTCTTGAGCTTCTTTTGTTGGCTCTTGGAAAGCTTCCCATTGCCCTCGCCGGCCTTGGCAATCAGGTCATCAAGATTGGCATCCTCTTCAGAGTCATCCGCTGGTCGCTTGTTCTTGCCCTTGGATCCTGACTTGACGAGTTTTGGGGCCTCCTCTTTGTCGGAGTCTACTTCCATGACTCTTGGATCATCAACGTCGTCGAGCTCATCACTCTCCTCGTCGTCCTCAAGTTCATCCAATTCATCTTCGCCTGGGGACAAGTCATAGTCATCCTCATCCTCATCATCGTCATCGTACAGCGAGGCTTGGCCGTCGTCCATTGGGATGACATAATTACCGGTGAGGTGGACGGTGTGCGTGCCGGTTACCTTGAAGAAAATTCGCTCTCTCTCCCCAACAACAATATCAAGTGGTTGTTGGTAGTGCTGGAAAGATGTTAACACGGTGTGCTCTCTTTCGGAACACGGATAATTACCTTTTCGGGATCAAGAGTGCAGACGACAATCTCTTCGACCTCAATTGATTCGTCGTCATCATCATCTTCATCGCTATCCTCATCTTCGGATCCAGTAGACTTAGCCTTGCCCTTCTTGATCTTGGACAGAATAGCCCGGGCCGCTGCCTCATCATCCTCTGACTCCGAATCAGCTTCATCATCTTCATCCTCCATAGCTTCAGCTTTAGCGAGAGCTTTCATGATGTCTTTCTTGCTGGGCCTCTTGGATTTGTCGCTTGGACCACCATTCTCCTCTTCATCACTGCTTTCCCCATCGTCCTCCTCGTCATCTTCATCCGACCAGGCGTAGTCATCCTCTGAGTCGCTCTCATCAATCAAGTCATCAGGAAAGCGGACGATTTTCAGCGTTGCTTTAGGACGTGTAGTATCCTCAACGTCGTCAAAATCCGGAGCAGCGCTGGGATCGATTGCAGCCATACTGACACGGAACATGGCAGCAAAGTCGGGCACTGAGGACACGATTAGCACTCCAGGTAACTTCGGAGCTATGATCGCGACAGACGGAAATGTCCAACTTACCAGCTGGGATCAAGATTTCACCGGGCGGCACCTTCAAGGCGTAGACCGCCACGGGCTGTGTACCAGACATAATGCAAATGGAACGATGAGTATTCCAATGGAAAGTAAAAAGATATGAACGAAACAGTACCTATATAGGAGGAAAGTAACGGGCTGTATAAAATTCTCAAGTAGAGGGAAGAAAAAACTCAGAGAAAGATGTACGATGAAATAGTCCTCCTACGATAGTACAGCGAGTCTTGATTGTCTTTGTTCCATTAAAAAAAATTGGAGTTTGGAGTACGAACAATTTTTTTAATTTAGACTTTCACGCCTTTACTTCTCCACTTATACGACACTTAGCACTTTGATTTTCACCGTGGGGGCAACGTACAGTAGAAAGACAACTCCATCACCATCACCATCACCATCACCATCAGACATTCAGAGTACAGTAGCCTGTGATCCAAATTTCATATTCATTGTTCTCTGCTAAGACTATTGAGTCTCATCATTGGCCGCTGTCCTACTATTTGGCCCGGTTTCTGTTTGACAGACAAACCAAGAAGAAATCGTTCCACACCGCTCTCATAAGCCCGCACACGGATGAGGCTACAGCATGAAGAGTGCACATGCTCCCCCTCGGCTCTCTCATGACTTAGCTGCCTAGAGTCAACGATGAGGACACGTTCGACATCTCAGACAATGGCAAACACCTCAAGGATGACTTACCGTCAATAGCCCTTGCGCATATCATGATCTCTTTCATTGTTCTATACCCCAGTTTACTGTCTCTGTCCCTCAAAGCATAAATCCAGAAGACCCCAGGTTTTGGATCTCGCTCCACTCCAAAGCAACAGTTGAATGTCTGATAGAGAGTCCAATCAATCATCTACCTGGCCTAGCCTGGCTATCTTCCGTGAATGTTGTAGTGGGAATGCAAAGCCAGGAAGACACGACCATCGTCTTCCTTTCCGCCCGCAAGAGCGTTCAGCAACCATTTTACTGCATTTCTATAGCCCTAATATTCTGCTCCATCCAATGACTGCATCCTACATATCTCTGCCACCCGTAGATGTGCTCTGGCCACATAATCTTGTCTCCTCTCGACCGAAAATCGGGTGGTCATTTTCACACGAGATGATCCATCTGACATAGGCCTATAGCGTTGCCAATCAGTTGCTCATATACCTAATTCTCTAATAATTTGCCAGGGGTGGTACTGTAAGGACAGGAAATTCTCTCGATGTGTCCGATAATTTAAGAGGGTTCTCATTGCTACTAAGGGGCTGAGAATGGAGTATGAGCGAGCCTCCTCTAACGAGAAATCTCTCGACTCGCGACCATCATGTGTAAAACAGGAACACGGAGTCATAGCGTTGCTTCTAGGATCCTGATCGTTGCAGAACATTGGTCAATATCCCAAAGGGGTACATGTAACAACGTCGATCGTCACCAGATGGCACAGACAAAGGCTGGGGAAGATCGGATCCTTTATCCGACTTGCACTTAGACTCCAGCACCAGGCCATCCTCACATGTCGAATTGGCCAGATGCTCTCGTACTGCTCGTATCAAGGTCTGTGTTGTGTTGAAGAGCAGTCTCTCTCATCTTGGGTTGATAGGAATTTCCGCTTTCGGCATGGCGGAATTTACGAGTCAGCAATGCCCCTCGCACAGCTCAAAGGCCGTTTTCACGACTTCTCTATTATGTCGGATAACATTGGTGTCGTTGAAACGTAATCGAATATCAAATTGATGTACAAAGATACGTTCAATGCATCAATATTAGCCTGCAATACTGAACTGCCCTTGTCTGTTTGCCCGATTGTCAAACTTTTTTGTGGACCTAACGGACGACAACACGAAGCGAGGGGACTGGTACGGACGTAAGAGCAGCGTCGCGAGTTCCAAGTGGCATTCGTTCTATCGCGGGCCATGGCCCATGAGGACGAAGTACATACGCCACATGCAGACTCCTCCGCTGGGCCGGGACGGAGAGTACCTTCATCTGCACTGAAATCAGATCCTTCAAGGATCCGGAGAAGGAATCGCATGATTACCTCTTGTTTAGAATGTCGCCGACGGAAATTGAAATGCGATAAGCTGCATCCATGTACCAACTGCTCCAAGGTCAGCAGAGACTGTGTCTTCCTGGCTCCCGCGTTAGACAACGCCAGCCAGCTCAGATTGACGGAAATTAAGGAGAAGATGGGATCTCTGGAGCGTGTTCTAGAGCAGGATGTAGCCCGTCAGAGGGACCAAGCCCGTGACAAAGGCTTCTTAGGAAGATTTCCCTCAAAAGATGATGCTATTCAGGCCGGCAGCAAAGATGGGCAGGAGGCACCCACCCTTGAGGATGAGAAAACACTTGAGGTCACACCTTTGGCTGTCCAGGATGCCGCTTATGAAGACGATGCAGATGATGATCTTGTGGATTTAGGGTTCAAGTTTGGAAGAATGAGGTGAGTCAGCCGTACAATGGAAATTTTATTTTGCTCATGTTTGCTCTAGGGTAACTGAACGGTTTGGTGGGTTCTTTCGCCCGAAGATGGCTGAAGAGGTAGTTACCCCGGATGAAAGTTATATGACATTTGCTGAACGTGTGACAGCTTACAATTGCCCTCAACGACTGGCAACAGACCCATATGTCCCCGGAAGAACGAGCTGCTGAAGCAAGAAGTCCACAAAATATCGCCCTTTCGCCAAACGACTCCTTTATGAAACCGGGCCCTACCTTTCTTGCCCCTCTTGCTGGCTTTTTCTTTGGCGTGTCAGAGCACGGTAGGTCTCTAATGGACTTTCTGCCTTCGAGGCTCGCTGCTGATAAGGTATTACACCAATATCGTCGCGCTGTTCACCCGATAGCAATGGTGGTGTTCTGGCCAAGCCTGCAAATTGGTTATGACAATTTCTGGACCAACGTGGAAATGGGTATCGAACCAGCGACATCTCTCCAGGCTCTCGTTTTCGCCATATTGTTTTCTGGTGCTGTAAGTATGCAAGAAGATGTCTGTATTAGCACGTTTGGAGTGCCAAACAAGGCACTTGTGGTCAAGTTTCAGCAGGCTACGGAAATGTTTCTGAGCAAAGCGAACTTTCTGAGGACGACTAGAGTAGAGACTCTGCAAGCATTGGTCATCTACATTGTACGTCATCATAACTGAGCGCGGGACTTTACTTGCTGATTTTTCTATTAGATTCCAATGTGCCGAGGTGAGCTTTCCAGAGCACATTCGGCGCTCTTTTCTGCTGCAATGCGTCTCGCAGAATGCATGGGGCTACATCGCGATCCCACACTCTATGGCTTATCACCTGTCGACGTTCACGTGCGCCGGCTTTTGTGGTATCAATTATGCGTCTTGGATTTTCGGACCTGCGAGGCATATGGACCTCGTCCCTTAATCCGTAGCGATGAATATGACACCGCCTTCCCTCTCAACGTGAACGAAGTAGACCTTGTGGCCGTGGATGATCCTAAGGAGCGAGATTACTGGACTGACATGACATTTATGCGCATTCGATTTGAATGTAATGAAATGAACAGGATGATCTGGATCGATCGGATTCGTCTTGAGAGGAAAGAGATTTCACTAACCAACCTTCTGGGGAAGATCGAGAAGTTTCGCAAGGAACTTGAGAAACGATACATGCCGATGCTGGATGGTAGCGATCCGCTCCACCGCTGGACTAGATGCTTCATGAGCCTCATGCTGAGCAGAATGCATATAATGGTACTCCATAGATATCACTACAGCATGGCAGGCGATTGTCCAGAACGTCTCCGTTCACTGCTCATTTCTTCGGCAGTCCAGAGTCTCGAGGACGCCATTGAGCTCGAGACGAATCCAGACCTTGCACCATGGTCATGGTTTTCGGGTGCATTCCAGCAATATCATATCGCTGTTCTCCTTCTCGTAGAGATCTTTTCGTGGCCGATGCGTCAGGAAGCTGATCGAATATGGAAATGTCTGGACTATGTCTTCGATGCTGACCCGCGACAAAGCCGACAGCGGAAGGGTCGCAAACTACTCTCAGAACTTCGAGATAAGTTTAGCATTTATCGAACCTTGAGGAAAATGCGTACGCCTGTGACTCTTGCAAAACAGCTAAAGGGAGAAGCCAAGGGTCCAGGAGCTTATCACGCGGAAGGTCGAGACAAGAGCGGCAGTCCAACCTCACTTCCCCTCAGTCTCAGCACCCAGGACTGGCGCCCAGTCAGGCCCAGAGCCGCCCCAATTATGGATTCAGGTACGGATCAGTCGATGGCTACGAGAGCAGCAAGCTCAGATTGGGGATTTCCTGCTCCTAGTATTCTTTACCCTGTACGACGCTCAAATGACTCACCTATCTCCGGACCACCGGGAGGTACAGCTGAGAATTCGCCTCCAGTATCTTCTCAGGACATTCAAACCAGTCAACCAACTTTGGCGCCTTCGAACGAGGTCTACCTCAATCAGCAAATATTTGCTCCCAGTGACAAGTTTCCCTTAACACAAAATCCATATAATTCCAGCAACTATCAGAATCCAGACCAGAATATGATGGGAATGCTTGACGACATCGATTGGGTGAGTGTTCATGCCCCTAGTTTCTCCTTGCACAGGCTTCGTTTTAACACTTGTTTCGCAGCGTGAATGGGACCAGCTATTTCCACAGAATGTAACAAACAGCCAAAATGTACCTACTGCTTTACAACAAAATCCGGGTACGACGTACCGCGAATCCTCCTCTTGACTGACATAATCAGAGACTAGCGAGGTTTATGGGAAGTAGTCTTTGCTTCCCGGTCCACGACAAGCTAGCGAGACGGGCGGCTATAAGAATTGCGTCTGTTCGCTTAGAACTGGCATATGGGTGCTTGATGTGTCAAGACCATTAGTAAGCGCAACTATGAGCGCTTACAGACATAAGGGTTTTATGAGCCCGCTTGTTTCAAAATATGCAGAATGGTACACAGGGTCTGAAAAGTGAGGGTGCGCTTCCAGCGCCTATGTGTGAAGAGGGCGCATCACTGTTCTGAAACCATGAAAGCTAAGCTGCCATGAAGGTTATTGTTCAACAATACCTCTGTCGTATAGCCTGTGTATCTGTGGTAAAATGGTCTTTACGGTGGTACCGTGCTTACTCCACCACCAAAATGATTAGCTGAGGTTGGTATGATCCAATAAACGGTCGTATCCAGGGTTTCTTGGAGGTTCTTCCCACCCTAGTGTTCCGCACTTTCAGCCAATCCGAAGCCAAGAGTCGGCCAAGACATGTATAAATCCAACCCTTCACTTCCCACCTGGGTCGACTTCTACAACCCATCGACTGGCTCTCGTTGCATCGAAGCCCCAATGCCCTTTTCTTTACTTTCGGCAGCTTCCTAGTCGACTCCTACACTTCACGAGTCGGGCCATTTCTGGACTCTTAATGGCCCCCCTTTCGTTCCATACCGTCCTCCACATGTTGCGGGTAGTCGACGGCTTCAGGGGCAAATTTACAATGCTTGAGGTATCTACGCAATTCCACAGGCTGCCCGCAACAAGAGGAGCAGAAGGAATGATAGATATCCGTGCTACAGCTCCGCAACGGACGAAACGGATAGCTATTAGTTGCCGTTGAGCCTGGTTCAACTTCAAAGATGTCATGCACGGATATACCAGGGTCGTCTGGAGCAAGCTTCGACCACTGTGTCGTTACGCGCCGACATGCGACCGTCAATGCACGCTCGCATCACGAAGGTATGTGGAGGTCACATGGGCGTTAAACGTGACTCTCTAATTTCCCTTTCTCCATGTACCCGCAACGCAGTGCCATGACCCATCCTCCTATTTCACAACGCTTCATGTGACGGTCGTCCAGCCAAGGCCAAACCACTAGAAAGAATGTGGTCGCATTGGCGATTGCACCGAGATTGGGCGATATTTCTGCTAAAGGCACAGGCGGCGACGATGGCGGCGCTGATGTAATTTCCAGGCCTGCACCTGTCACAGGTCACACAACGGTCCCAAGACGTCGACCAGGTGCACTAGCGCTTAGCCGTAACAATCTAGAGAGGAGTAGGCTGGTCAAACCAGCATCAATCACGACGTATTGAGACCTAGCTTCGAAGTCGTTCCAGAGCCAAAGTCAATACTCTGTATGCAGACGTGGGAAGGGAAGGGAGAGGGAATAACAGCTCCAGTTCCTTCGACAAGGGATCGTCGACGGCTGGTAAAAATGGGGAAGTTTGAAGGTCGAGACGGCTTACAAGCATCTGGGCTACGTTGCTCTCCTTGATGATGATGGCAATCGCATGGGCCCCAACACCCATCGGAAAATTGGGATCTTGCTGACGATATCATTACTGTGCATCGATTCGTCGAATACCACAATCGTACCTAGCTCATAGCATTGACAGTATTGTGCGGTACGACCCATTTCAGTTCGATGCGAGCTGAATGTTTCGAAACAGCTACGCAATCAATCATGTGACTTATGCATTTGGCGCACGCACGACAAGTCGAGAGCACAAACCTGGAATGGTCGCAAATAGCAATTGCATCGGTCGCCTTGGATGCAGGTTTGGAAGATCAACGTTGCGAACACTGCCACATTCTGCTTGAAGTGGTTTTTTTTTTCTGGGTACTCCACGGGTGTGGCCATTCTTTACGTCGCCTTCTCCGAACAGCGCCACGGGCTGCTGTACATGTACCTAGGTAGGGAATTACAGAGCAGGGCCATACTATGTAATTACTATGTACCAACAGAGTGTACGGTGTGATTTAATGGGGTCGCCGCCTTGTAGCTCGGGGGCAAAATGCAGTACAGTACGGTAATTATCGCCTGGTACCGTACTCTTAGTAGATGGGGGCGGAGATCGTCGCAACATTCGGGTAAGAAACAGGGGTTGACTGCTGGGACTGAGTCCCTGGGTATGCTCAATACTGTCCTTACTTGTATCCGCTCACCTGCTGCACCCAAAGAGTACCGCCTACTACAGAGTATGGTAATGCACACCCGCCTCCGTAGTCAATAATGGTGTTACAGTAATAATGACGAAGATTTGCCCCTGCTCCTCCGTGGCGACGAGGAGGGAATATTGGAACAAAACCGGCCCTCTTGATACTAAATACTACTATAATACTTCAATGGACAATGGTCTACAGATGCTTTCCCTGTGGTAATATTACCGTACCATGTAAACATTAACTGCTTTGTCTCTGTAACACCAGGACTTCCCCATCGCTTTGCCTCGTCTCGCAAAAAATAGAAGCCACCGCAGCACGATTGCTTCACTCTGCAGCCAGCAAGTTAATCCGTCCCGATTCTGGAAAGCTATCGACCAAAATGATCGCTGCTGTCCACTTGAAAGATGCTTCCATCCTCTAGCTGCAGCCAACGTTCAGCTCTGTTCGATCGGCACCTGTGTGGTCTTCCCCTGGGACCATCGATTAGATGCAGCAGTAGCCTGGGGAATTCAGTCCGCCACTTACGGGATTTCTGTCGCTGTTACTGGGCCGCATCGTCATCTTCACGATGGGATGGGGCCGACCTGAACTATCTTGATCGCGTTACAAGACATACATTAGTATTTGCCATTTCTAAAACAGAAAGCTAAATGATCGACTGCTCTAGAGTAGAGGATACTATTACCATTACCAGACCGGCAGATGCGAATCCCATCTGTGCTTCGATAGGAGATATTACGCAGTCTCACCCACATTTATCGGCGCTTCCTTTGGCTAATATCGAAGGTTGCAGCAGCCCACAAACATCCTCGCCCATGCACTGCGCCCCCCCAAAGACTGCCCGAACAGGTAAAGCACATCCTCAACCCACAATCGGGATGTGCGTTTTGCCCTGTTGGTGTTCGCCGTTTCGTTTGCTTTCGCACCAATATCAATATCTTGCCTGGTCGCTTATTCTCGGAAAAGTCATGTTCACGTTGCGCACAGAATCCGATCATGTGCCCTGTTGTTGTGGACATTGCCCTGCTCCAGAAATTGGTTGCCCATATTGTCGACCAGGTTTTGGGGAGGCTTGCTGCTTGTTTTTGACACCTGAGACTCGCCCTATCCACAAAAAATAAGAAAGCTGGTCGATAGGAACCCACTCGCTTCCGCCGTAGTGGCTCGACTTGCGCTCTTTTGCCAGACGTCCAGCGCTGACCCTCTTTTTTTATTCCCTGTTTACTGTTTATCCGCATCTTCGCACTGGTTCAGAGTGATTTTTCGTCGGAGGACAGGCCAGATTCCCTTTAGGTAAAGTGCATATGCAGCCACGTCCTCTCTCGGACTCTATTCTCTGTTAGACTTGGATCCACCGGGGCTGGGCTGAGCAACTTCAGAAACAAATCCCCATCCTCAGTCCTGACGTGATTCCAGTCCCGATCCTCCCGAGCTAAAACTTCAGACTTGATGCCGGTGGTAACCTGTGACCCTATGGCACCAACAATCGTGGTCTATGTACCGTAACGCCGTCCATCCCGGTAGTAGGCGGAAAATACACAGACTCTAGTACAGTACCGTACTATTTACATCGTTCATGCTACATATCCGTCCAGGAATAGTGTCCAGAATTCTACCAGCCGGACAGACCACCCACTTCGCAGGACCTTGCGCCTATCCTTTCCCTTGCCCACCCTCCCCTTCCTTGAATATTCTCTAGCCGCGAAAAGCACCGGGCAGGGGCTGTTCTTGGAACCATCAGAGTACGCTGAAAGCCAAAAATCTTAGCACGAGTCGTGCTAATGTTCCCTTGTGGTTCCAAATCTACAATACTCATCTGTACACCGTACCGTAATGTTGGGTAAGAGATGCTCGCACTACTGCAACAGTCGTGTACGTACTGCTCTGATAGTCCATGGCATTCGCAGTAATTAGTGAGAATAGCCAGGACGAAAAGATCCGCCCATGTGTGTGAAAGGTCGGTTCCACATGATCTGGAAAAATATAAGGAAGTCTGTCTCCGCGATAGTCGCTCTCCCCGCTCTGCCTTCTGGTTTCCTTTTTGAGCATCGACTTCCCTCCACTATCTCAACACCCCGTCTATTTCTCTCTTCTCTTTCTCCTTCACCTTTGGACCGTCCACCTCCAAACGACCTCCTCCCCGTCGTTCCTCTTGAACCCGCCTCCTCATCTTACTTCGAATTCGCATCGGTCTCCCATCTTCACAATATATTCGGCGCCAAGGTCCTCTTTCGTTGAAGCCGGCAACACACAATATTCAGTTTCTTTTGTCCCGATCAAACATACACCACTTGCCTTTTCTTTTCGCTTCAGTCCTAAAACACAATCATAATGCCGACCGTATTATTACCTGCCTCGGCCGCCGCATTTGCGCCTCGCGCATCTTGCAATGTCGTTTTAAACTCCAAGGTCGAACCCTGGCTGACACAGACACTGAAGCGGATAAATCGAATTAAGCGACCGCTGAACAGCGTCCCACAGCATACCCGATGCTTGACTGAGACCCTATCGTCGCCAAATGCCATATGGACACTATGTTCTCTAATGCTTCCCAAGGCACCAGAGTCGAAATTGCGAAAAGATCCCAATCCTCTGGTGGAAGCGTTGTTCAACTACCAGGTTCTGCACATTGAAGCGTACTGTGTCCATGTAGATATGGTCTCACAGAATGAGGTCGCCTTCAAGTTAACCACCGACACCATCGAGTCCTTGGTCGAATATCATAAGGAGATTTATTCCGTCGATACTGCTGCCAGCACGTGGAATTGGTCGGAGAAGGAGGTGCAACTGAAAAAGCTTCAGGAGGAATTTGTACAGTCAGCTAACAAATTCGTCTACCGTGCCAGCGCTACGGCTTTGGAAGGGATGGAAGAGGACGGAGCCGGTGAACTCCTCGGAGGCCGAAGCGAAGACGTAAAAGGGGCCATCATGAATCTCTTTGTACCTTTGCTTCCACCACCACCAAGGATCGTCGACGTCGTCCGACCTACCCCTCTCCTACCCAGTTCCACCGGCGCGGAGCATTGGTGGCCCTCGCAATTGACGAGCCAACCCCCACCGGTCGAAGCTTGGAAAATACTTCCATCAACCCCTAGTCCTGTCTCGAGCGGAGATTCGCATCCCAACATCTGGACAGCCTTGAGCGAAATCCAGCTTCCTTCTCCTGCTCCGTCCTACAGCCAGCCATACTCGGCCCCTTATAATGCTCCACAATATTATAGTGCGGCGGCTTCGCCGACCCCTCATTCGGCATATTCTCCTTTACCGCTTCCCAGCATGTTGGCCGCTCAGCAGTGCAGCACTGCGGCAATGAGTAGTTTCGGCTGGGATAGGTACACCGATATGACACCGATGACTTACGGCACCGCAATGTGAACGAGAACAGGATTTCAGAACACTCCACTTCCTCAAGGGCCTCCTCGCTTGCACGATATGGAGATCGACGACGACTCAAGCTGGCATTGGCATTCACGGCATATTTAAGCGGCGTTTTTTGACCACATTAGCGAAAGGATACCTCTCTGTTTGTGCTTTTTTTTTCCCTTTTGCAAGTCTTTTGTATGTTTATTGAATAGCAAGCGTGTCATATTCTTTTGTTCTGTGCATCACCACCGGCGGGTCGGCTTCGTGATTTTTATTTTGGTTACAGACAACAATTTACAAGTCCCTGGGTGGATAAGTGCTCCCGCATATCTTTGGAAAGACTGGTGCCTCGCGGCAAATAGGCTGGGAAATGTCTGGCTACGTGTTTCTTTTGTCGGTGAATGGGGTTAGACTTGGGATGGCCGCAAGATCGGCACTTTCAATTCCTGATCGCTTCACGCGCCTATCCTTCTGGTATTGACTACTAGCTGGCAACAATTTGGTGGATGGCAACGACGCGACGCTTCTTTCGGTGTCGGGTACACCGATAACGAACGTCTGTTAATTCGAATCATCCGAGTACCGACCACAACATCGTCGACCTTGGCTCACCAAACCCCGTCCGTGATGGGGGCGGTGTGAAGAACCAATATCTGGTTCCTTGACCAGGCCAGGATACGATCGAGTGTCGGTATGAGGTTGGATTTGGATGTATAGGTTCATCCCCTATATCTTGACCCGGTGTCAAGAAAGCTCTCTCACTGGTTTGGGAGGGAATATGATGCTGGAACATCTGCAAAGGAGCGGTGCTTCCTATTGAAATCTTGTCTAGTCTTGATGCTAATATACAAACATACAAACAAACAAATCCAATTGAATTGCTGTGTTACTTTTTCTTCTTTCATGATAACGATCGTGAAGTTTTTCCAGAGAGAGTGAAGATGAATTCTCTGCATTCGAGATTTTGGCCCAAGCAGAAGGTACAGTAATACTTTGTAGAACCAGAAGGGAAACCACCGTTACTGTAATAATAATTACTTTATCATCAGAGGAGAACGAGACGGCAGATCGACCAGATCTAATGCGTTTGCCAAGCCGATTGAACATGGTTGTTGTCCCTTTGATTAATTAATATTAATTACATTCTGACCCTCGTTTGTCAGACAGGCAGGCAGGCAACTATGGAGTCTATCAGATATCAGATATCAGATACCTGATGTAGAAGATGCATGGATATATACAGTCATCCCTAATCTTCATAATCACTAATGATGTATGCACAACACTTTCCATCACCGAGTTTAACTACACATTGAGATCATGACGTCTCTGCGGACTCATCCAGAAACCTTTTGAGTAATTACAATAAGTTACAGTATGGGAAAAGAGTCTCGGCCATCGGCTGGCGGGTTCTCCATCCGCCGCTGGGGGAAGTGCCACATGCTTACTCTGATACTGTACTGACCAGTACGGAGTAGAGTACTGTGTCTACATACTCAGAGTATGGGTAATTACATGTACGTCTGCGGGGCACTCAATTACCGTATAGTATTACTTGACGCCGTAGATACCTTACCTATGACGTTCGTTAGCTTTGCAAAGACGAAATCTTGATTACCTATTACTGTCCTTGAATATGTCTGAAACGAGGAATTAAATATTTCCGAATAAGAACAAATCGGTTGAATGGTGAGACCGAATGAGATTATTTTCCCTTTACTCGGATTCAAGGATTGAAGTGAATCATTGTGATACAATATCAGATGATTGAGATAAAACCCATTGGCATAGAATGTCGAGTAACAGCATAACTTCATACACTCGGTAGCCACCATTTTCTCACTTTGAACTCTCTGGTACCACTCTCGGCCATCTTTGGAGGATATTCTTCCGTCGTTGTCGTCACCGTCGCCGACTACGGGCCTTCGCTTTTTCCCGAGGGCGACACCATGGCAGCGCTGCAATCCGCTTTCGCTGCCCTTGGACCCCAGGGATTCTCCGATATCCCGACTAGTGAAGATGGCCTTGCGCAGTGGTTGACTGATCTCTTTGAGAAATGCGCTCTCATCGTCGAGTCGGTTCCACCACCACCCTCACCCGAGGATGCAAAAGCACGTGCGAGATCGAGAACTGAAGCATCTATAGCGTCCAGCGCATCGGAAATCTCCTTGTCATCGGCGAGATCAGAACCGCCAAGATCGGAATGGCAAGAGCTGCAGAAACAATGGGGAAAGCCGATAAAACTGAATGCGAAGGATAACCCATTGGGCATGTCGGTTTACAAAACCGCTGGCAAGGATAGTCGTGGCGCATGGTTTGCTCGGAGAAGTGTACATGAAGGCTTGAGCTTCGGCAGGTGGAAGAAAGCTTTCGAACAGGAGTTTCCAGAATCTTTGGCAGCTGGAGACAAGCCTGGAGAAGGCAACATTCGTGGTATCGGCGGGGAGAAGAGAGTCGAAGAAAAGCATATCGAGGGAAAGGGAAATTTAGAGGTTTATCAGCTTTCAGCACAATTTCCTGGACCAACAACGCCTAGAGATTTCATCACTCTCCTTGTCACATCGTCAAACGCCCTGAAAGATTCCGGTAAAGACAGACTAGGCCCTCGGCATTACATGATCATTTCAAAACCATGTATACATGATGAATGTCCACCACGGAACAATTACATCAGGGGCCAATACGAGTCTGTTGAATTCATCAGAGAAATACCGAGACAGAAACGGTCGTTGTCTAGCAGCTCCAATGAAATAAATGAAAAAGATATGCTACGAAGTTCAGATCGAAAATCCCAGACATTTCCTCTACATCATGAGAATCATAGCAGCGATGAAATTGCAAAGCATCGCCATGGTCATCTGGTACCTGAGGGTTCTGAGGAACCCCAAGCAACGACGCGGTCAAGAAGTAAGACTGTGAATGCTCCTCCATCTGCTGAAGATGAAAGTGAAAGCAACCCTGTTGAATGGATCATGATAACGAGGAGTGACCCAGGAGGTAGCGTTCCCCGCTTCATGGTTGAAAGAGGTACCCCTGCGAGCATTTGTGGAGATGCTGTCAAGTTTCTAGATTGGGCCACCCAGAAGAACCATCCTTCAGAGGGTGACACAACGGGTGAAGAGCTGCAAAGAAGACCGAGTCTTCCCAGTTGGGAAACGAATGGAATTCTTAGTGGTGTCAATGTGCCAGGACAGGAAGATCAAGGCATCCAGGATGTGACGGGTCAAGAAAGAAGTGGTATTCTTACATCAGTAGCAGGTGCTGTTCAGAACGGTCTAGATACCTATGCTCCCCAAATAGTCTTGGACCATCTACCAGGACAATCACACCCAACATCACAAGCAGCTGACCAGGGTAAGGGTTTGCAAAAAGAAGATGATGCCAAATCAACAATGTCATCTTTAACCTTTGCCTCTGCCGAATCCCATGTATCATCCGCATCCAATTCCTCCAAGATATCCGAATCTTCACCCATCCAAAACAATGAAGCCTCTCAACACTCCAAAGAACTCAAAAAGCTTCACGAGAAAAAGCTCTCCTTAGATGCACGTCTGGAATCCGCCCGAGAAAAGGCCGCTCAAGAAGTCGCATCCGCCTCTGCCAATCAAGCCGAGGCCCAGAAGAAAGCCACCGAACGTCAAGAACGTGAACTGAAGAAACAGGAAGAAAGACACAAAAAGGAAGTCGCCAAGATCGAAGCTCGAAAAGAAAAGGAGACCAAGAAATATGAACAACGGAAGAAGAAAGCCGAAGAAAAGGACTTGAACAAACACAATCAGACTCTCAAGAAAGAACTAGACGCTATGAAAATGGAACGAGAAGACCTCTACAAAATCGTCGAAGATCTCCAAGGAGAAAATACCAAATTGACCGCCAAATTAGGTAATATCGGAAAAGCGGTCGAAGCTAGTCAAAGTGAAGCAAGTCTTTCTTCTATTCCGGCTGGTAATACCGGTAGTGATGATAACAAAGGAACGAGGAGATCACGAAGTCCCGATGAAGGAAAAATCTCGAAAGATCTCGTCAGACAATTGATTGAGGAAGATGGCAAGGGGAAGAAGAGCGGACGATTTAGGGGAATCAGTGTCAGTAGTAGAGGGAGTAGGGGGAGTGGAAGTGGTGGTAGTGGTAGTGGAAAGTAGGATATAACAGCTTGACTTGGTGATGATATCCTTTGCCTAGCCAGCTAGCTAGCTAGGTAGCTACTTGTAGCTACGTACATAGGAGGTAATCATACCTTGGAAAGAAGGCAGCTAGGTACTGTAACCGGTCGAGAGATCAGTGTCCAAGTGGGTATTGACATCACCCTACTTGTAGGTAAATAAATAACTTAGTCTTCATGAAGAAAAATAAATGTAAGTTAGTTATATGAACTGCAACTTGAATATATAGTATATACTACAGTAATTAATATATGGTCTGGAATGTAGATCAAAGGAAAGAAAAAAAGAAAAGGGGACTTTTATTTACAAGGTGTTTTGAGTGTGCTGGATATCCATGTCTTGTTTTCATATCTCTTACTACTGAGTATCTCATGCATGAGGAGAGAGAGAAAGAGAGAGAGAGAGAGAGAGGGAAGGAAGGAGGTAAGGGAAAACAAAAGATTTAACTAGGTATTCACATTGATTGGACTTGAAATTTCTTTCTTTACTGGATTGATTCTTTACGAAGGTTTTTTTATTTTTATTTTAAGATTTTAGAATCATTTCTAGATGGAAGGTTTTTATGAGATTGGATTCCTCTTTGATGATTGTATATATGTACGTGTCGGAGCTTTTGGTGGAAAGGGGAGCAAGACCAGGAGAGGAGTGAGGTAAATTGATTGTTTGGAGTGTACTTTTGTAAAGTCCAAACGGGTGGAATCTGGAGGTGGGAGTTTGGTACTGTAGGATGATGTGGGGGATTTGGCGATGGTTTCTTTGATGTCGTATATCTTTTCTTGCTCTCTTTTGACTCGGGGGATGGTGGTTTTAGTTATTTCGTAGTGCGGTTCTGTACAAATTGCTGCTTTCCTTGTGTTGGTCAATGTCGTGGTGATGAGATGGATATATTCTCATCGCTGGTTTGGGATACTGTTGATCTTCGAGAGATGGATTTTCCGAGTAATTTGACCAGCTGTTCCTAATGTTGTTGCCAGCGATTGACATGGTAATTTGCAACAGGATCGAACGCAAAGATGTGGCCATATCTATTCCCACATTGTAAAATTGGGACTTCGGTATCGACCTGCTTATTGTCTCTCTGAACACGGGATTCCCAGCAAGCTTGATATGATGTTCTGCTGTCAATCCATCACAACACCTCCATCTCAACACTGGCGCATTCTCTCTCATATATTTTGTCCTATCCAGCATAAAGTTGACGTCAAACCTATGCTCGGATCAAACCTCACTCCTCTGCCTGCGGTGGTGACCCTGCTCCCTTAACCATAGCCTCAATCATCTTTGCCCTTACAACTTCTTTATTTTCCCCCATTCCCAGCGCCATGTAGGATAACAGCTGTGGATGTCCGATATATGAAGCATATGAGTCGCGAATGATGTTGTTTGTCCATTCGTGACGAGTTGTATCGGCATGGCCGGTACCGACAAATTTGGCTTGAAGATGTTCGAGTTGTTGGAGGGTGCGAAGTTTGTCGGCCATTGTTGCGAACTTTTCGAGATCTACGTCTTTGGTGTCAGGGATTCGATATAACGCTTCGTTTTGCGCTTGCTATTGCTTTTATTAAGTTTAGTCTGCGATGGTCAATGTGAGAAAGTGACTTAAGCAAGATTGATGTCGGGTAATGGCTTTGAAGTTGAAGCTGAGGTTTGTAGCTGAGTGGCGGAAAATGGCGCGCAAGTGTGGGTCGATGATAGAGCGGCCGCCAATGACCTAAAACAGCTTGAGGACGTCATGTTGCAGCCATAGAACATCCGGAGCATCCATTGGAAATCGCAAAGCCTCGAAATTCGTAATCCACGGATAAATCGGAAATTGATGGTAAGGGCATCAGGATAGGGGAGAACGCGCTTTTAATACAATGCATCAAGCCTTTGGTGAGTTTGGTCGCATCCTTCGCTGCTTTGTTGTTTTATACTCTCCTGTCGCAATGCATACGCTGAGCACTGTTTCCAGACTAACAAATGTGACAGTCCCGAAGAACCGCAAACCGAAATTTGATTTGACATTAAGAATAATCGCCTTGAATAACGTACCTTTGGTTGCTGGAACTTCATGTGTCAAATGGTATATACCATCATCACCTTCAGCCGAGCATCGAGGAAGAACGGACAAAGCAGTGATCAAGGAACATAAGGCAACATGGGACTATCAGAAGACAACCCAAGTCCGACTGACTATCGATCGAAATGGCAACTTACAAGACACTGAAATCCATTTCGACGTGCTTCAAGAATATTCCGCACATAGCCGAGGGATTCAGCTAGGATTTGTAAAGCTCAATCTTGCCGAATATGTCAACAAGGATGATGATGAGGATGGTCTGGGAATCACAAGACGATATTTAATGCAGCAGAGTAAGATTAATAGTACGTTAAGAGTAGGAATATCTATGAAGCAATTGGATGGGGATAAAAATTTTATTGCTCCACCTTTGAAAACAGCAATGGTATTTGGTGGAATAGCAGGAATCATGGCTGGGGACTCTGGTGAAGTGGATGAAAGTGGACACATGCCTTCTGTCAACAATAAGACACGGGAACTTAATGAATCACAAGATATGTATCGTCGAACCTTGGCAGCATCCTGGGCGTGCACAGGAGGTGAATTGGCTCCAGATAAGTTGATTGAGGATCTGTTTACTGGTGGAGATGGCGGTATCATGGCACCACCTGCTAGGCCTCAACGGAGACGAGCAGACGATGATAGTGACAATGAATCTAGACGAACTGTTCGGAACTTACATCCTGATTCTGCATCAACCCAACAACCTTCTCGAAAAGGGCATGGTCGACAAGATAGCAGGGGGAACAGCATGGATAGCTCATCCTCTCCTTCAATCATAAGTGGAATTAGTGGAAGATCTAGTATTGATCAGCAGATTAAACTCAGCAATACTGGTCGGAATCCCGGTCAGCCACGACATAAGGAGCTCACCGAATTCGATGTGAGGGATGACCTTCGAAGTTGGTCAATTGATGCTCGTGGCTGAAGCAGCCAGTTGTTGGGATGAGTGCTCTCGGTAACCTGAAAGTGCTTGCACTCTACTAAGACTACGTCCAACAGAAGCGAAGACTCCCTATTGCCGGCAAGTTTTGAATCGACTCGATATACACGATTAATGCCGAGACTGTTCACAAGGACGCCATTTCGGGTCGGTCGACCTAAGCGAAACTACGAGCCAAGTACCTGGATTATGTTTGGGCCGTTCATCTAGGTTGCCGGTTCAATCATATCAACAAGTCTAAGCTGCGACCTTGCCAAGTGGCAACAACAGCCTTTTCACAACCTCCGTCAGAAGTGGTGTCCAATTGCGTACGTGATGTTGCAATTGCATATGTAAGCTCTCATTCTCTCTGAAAATCCAGAGATTGAAATACTTACTGGAAATTTTAGATCAATTTGCTAACAATAACAGACCTGTCCCCACTTACCCTCTATTCAAAGGTCCGTCTTCCTCGGACTCTTATTCCCTTGCATCAAGGTTGCAACAGCATACAAAGCAACACGTATGCTGTAACCCACATTCCCAACCAGAGTGCATGTCCTTTGAGTCGGGCTGAATCTCATCTATACCTTGGATTTCATGATCTAGATCATAAATGGGGGGGGACTTTGAATGGGAGGAGGTCTTGTGAGGCCAAGATGAGGAATTTTGGACACAGGGGTGATGGGAGAACTTAATAGATGGGACTCGAAGATATGAGAAATCTAGATATGTATACATTGTATGGCGGAGCTGTCCCATGCACTCTGTCTGAGTGTTGACGTAGGGGAAAGGGATTGGGGGTGACAAATGAGGCTCCGTTGGATGGTCTCTTGGCATTCACTCTCTATAATGTACAGTACTTTGTCTTGGGTATAATCTAGCGCCTGTCCCAGGTCGAAACTGTTCGATGATCCTTGGCATTTATATTGTCTTGGGTTGTTCGGTTTTGTTGTCAATGGAAGTGCGGAGGGCCTCAGGGTATCAAAATGTATTGGATGTCGACTCTGTAGGACGGCTTCTTGGCACTTTACCCTTGTCAGACATATAATACTTTTTGTTTGTGGGTAGAACATTCGTAAAGCAAATAGTGAAACCCTTTCAAATGATGATATCTATGATATCTGTGCCATTGGACTATATTGAAAGCAGTTCAGCTTTCCAATCCAGTGCGGATCCTCTTGAAAGTACTTTGTATGGATGGCCATATTCCTCCATCCGGGTGGGACGAAAGTTCAAGCTCCGGTTCGCGTAATGCGGAGAGCCTTTTCAGTAAGGTATTGTTATTGAGCTCCCTCGATATTGGAATAAACACCAACTCAAACATTCTATTCGTGCAAAGCAAAAGTCATGGTCCGAAGGAAAGCTGGTAATTGAAGTGTTATTCTCGCTAGTGGCATACTACAATGAGGCCAGAACAACTTCCAGTCGCAGTATTATATTCCTCGGCGCAATCGACTAATTTCAGCCTCTGAATCACCTACCAGTCTATTCTTGGAGGTTAACATGACAAGTCTTTACGACGATGGTCAGGATGGGGGTGGTGCTCGTGCTGCGGGAGCAGTAAAAAGGAGACCAAGACAAGTTACGGACTATGGCTCCTCTTTAGTACAATGGATGCGCCATCGCAAACCACGCTGGAAAGGTTCTTCATATTTCGAATGGGAAAGGCCGTCACACAGTTATGTGATCGACATGCTTCCTCCGGCAGCAAAGCTGGACTGCCCAGCCGACGCAATACCGACTCGACACCTCCATACCTCCCTTGGAAAGTCAAAGAAACCGATTACAGTTGTGCGATGGATGCCGGAGGGCAGGAGACTGTTGACAGGAGTACACAATGGAGAGTTTATGCTATGGAACGGGATGGCTTTCAACTTCGAGACAGTCATGGCGGCTTCAGGCTATTCGTCCATTCGTGCAGCAGAATGGTCATATTCGAAGGAATGGCTTCTTTCAGCAGATGATGAAGGGGTGGTCAAGTATTGGCAGCCAAACTTGAATAATGTACAGACATTACAGGCACACAGTATGCCAGTTCGAGATCTTGCATTTGCTCCTTCAGATCGGAAATTCGTCACGGCTTCGGATGATGCAACGCTTAAAATTTTCGATTTCACAACTACAAATTGTGACTTGACTCTTTCAGGTCACAATTGGGATGCAAAGTCGGTAGATTGGCATCCATCCAAAGGACTCATTGTTTCCGGATCAAAAGACCATTCGGTCAAACTTTGGGATCCGAGAGTAGGACGGAATCTCACCACTCTACATGGTCATAAAAATGCTTTGACTGCTACTGTCTTTTCGCGACTGCGAGATCAGCTATTAGCAACAGCAGCACGAGACAATCTTGCTCGAATTTTTGACTTACGTATGATGCGGGATGTCTGCGTCCTAAGAGGGCATGAAAAGGGTATCACAGCAATAGCTTGGCACCCAATACACAGTTCACTTATCGCTACTGGGGGTGATGATGGTGCTCTACACAGCTACCTCCTAGATGAACCAAATCCGCCGGTCGGCGTCGCAGTTTCCGAATTATCTCCATACAATGTATCAGACCCGTCCACTGTCCCGGCACAAAGCATACATCCAGCCCACCGTATCACCTATGCACATGAATCTAGCATCTGGTCGCTTGACTGGCATCCACTGGGTCATATTCTTGCTTCAGGGTCAAACGATCATTTTACTCGCTTCTGGTCCCGAGCACGTCCAGGAGAGATCAATTGCTTCAAAGACCAGTTCCACCTAGGCGAAGAAGGCGCAGAGGCACAAGGCACATGGGATCGGAAATTCGGTCGCAAACAAATGCGCGAACAAGAAGAGCAAGAAGAGCAAGATGAAGCGGAAGATCTTGGCGATCAAAATGCCGGAGCCAAGCTATTGGCCTCGATTCCTGGTTTACCCAATCCTTCAGCGTCAGGTGCTCCGACCTCTCTCATCCCCGGCATGGGCACAATTGCCCCTCCACCCCTTTCAATGCCCAATTTTGGAGCTTCTTCTGGTGATGCTCCAGCGATAGACCCTGGTCGGCTTGCCAGCATTATCGCCTCCACTACTCAGGCCCCATCACTACAACAGTTTCAACCTCAACAAACCCAACAAAGCTTTGTTCCACCACTTTTACCAACAGGTCTCCTTTCAAACATCGATCTTTCTCAGTTCAATCTCCCATCTGGATTTCAACTCCCCGCAGGCTTCCCTCCACCACCACTACCAATACAGAATGATACCCAAGGTGGATTACCTGGTCTATCCGGTCTGAATGGAACTCCACCGCCATCGGGAATGGTCGGTACTGATGCAAGCGGGATTAGAAAGAGAGGCCCTCTACCTTCACAACAGGAGAGTTTAGCTGCAGAACAACGAAGAGGAAACTATAGGCATGCAAAGTGATAGCAGTTTGAGTCTTCCAAATTTTGTATTACTATTCATGAAGCACGTTTTACCACACCTCATCACCTTTGGAATATGTTTACGTGCCACTGCACCGAGCTAGAACATGGTTTCTTACTACCTCAATCTCAAATGTCGACATATCTATCTCCATTCTCTCACAGACTCAGCTATCCTCTAGATTCTGGAGTCTTCATCTGCTCAAAGTCTCGTCTTCATCAACAACCGCAGGAAGGGTAAAGATAGACCGTATTGTCTATCATAGAATCGAGCTCGTCAACTTTTTGAAAGCTAGATGGATATCGTTGTTGGAAAGAGGCAGTCAGCAAAGGTGCGCAAACCAAAAGACCAGGATCTATTCAGAGCAATGGCCAGATCGCCCAACGACGACTATATCTTGACTAGGGCCGTGCACTATCAATACATACTCGGTGGGTGGTTGCTATTCCACTTTACAAGATTCAAGTTATTTTGTCTTGGGTGTAGTATGTTGATATGTGATGAATATGGAAACGGAATCGGGAACGAAAAACATGTAGATAGTTAGCTAGCTAGGCAGTTTGTTACCTAGTTGTAGGTGACGGGCAATACAGGCGAGCAAAGCAATTCATTTCATGATACTGTCTATGCAATATTGATATCAGATCGTGAATCATTCATTTCTTGGGCTATTTCACTACTTATTGTAGCTAATTGAAATCATATCAACGGAGATTTACAGTATTAATCCATTTCCGTCTGTTTCGCATGGAGAAACGTCCGATTTTCCGATCTCTCAACCCATAAGGTAAGATCACAACGCTTCCTCAACTTGATCTAGAAATGCGTCGTGGTCTTCGGTTTGGTTCGTTGGTTCGGGACCAGGTTCGGGTTCGGTGGTGACGTCGAGCATTGGTTGATCCTGATCTTGAGGTTCGTCTTCGTTTTCGACTTGAGGCCTGTCTGTTTGATTTGCGGACCGATGAGGTACGGTTTGAGTATTAGGGCCTTCTGGTTCTTGGTTGGGTTCTTCATCAGAACTGTCTTCTTCTTCGTCGGATTCTTCATCGTCGTCAGATTCATCATCATCGTCGTCGTCGTCGTCGTTTTCAGTGTCTTTTAATCCATTTACGCCGTCGATACCAGTAAGCCCGCCGACTATGGTTTCCTCGTTCAAACCTGTTGGTCCGATCCCATTTACACCGGAGTGAGTCTTTCGTTTATCCTTCTCGACTTTTCCTCTCCATAATCTAATTTTTCGGTCTTCGCCGGCGCTAATCATGAGGATATTACCGTGTTCGTCGGGGTCGTCATGATTCCATCTCATTACTTCTACTTCAAAAATGGGTCCCGTATGGACTCCAGCCCCGGAGGTCCAAAGAATGTCTTTCGATTCAACATCCCAGGCCCAAATTGAGCCGTCCTCTGAACCGGATAGTAGAAATGCATGGTCTGTTCCACTTGGTCCCGAGGATGCTGAAGGTTCGTAGGCAGCCACCGTTCCTGTCAAGGAGTACGATTTGTTCGAATGTCCTTGGTATGTCTTTACACATTTGCCTAATCCGTAGTCCCACAGTCTAATTCTTTCATCCAGCGTCCAAGCCACGATATACCGACTGTTTGGCGAAAATCTCACGCTGCTAACCTGTCTTCTATCCTCATGGACAAGTGTCCTCAGACACTGTCCCGTCATTGTATCCCATATCCGTATGAGTCCATCACTGGAGCATGACACAAGTAACGTCCCGTCGCGATTGAAATCGACTCCACGGACAGGATCTGAATGGGCGGGTAAGGTACGCATTATTCGAGCGCTTCGTACATCCCAGAGATACACGGCTTCATCAAAGCTTCCCGATACCAGAATATTGCCTTTTGGAGAAAATGAGAGGCTGTATATGTAATTGTGATGCCCGATCAAGGGGATAGGGTGCGGGCGGCCGGAGGGCAAGGCCCAGAGCCGGATAGTTTTGTCGTCGGAACCAGTGGCAAGCATAGTACTGGAAGGCGAAAAGGCGAGAGTACTAATTCCAGCCAGGTGTCCGTAGAGCGTTGTGATAAGGGTTGATGGAGTGGTAGGGTTCGGGGTCGACCATATCTTGACAGTACCATCGGCAGCTGGTTTGACTTAGAATTGTTCGAACGCAAGACAGATAGACAGGGAGGAGGGGTACTCTCAAACTTACATGCACTGGCAATCATATTCCCATCAGGTGAGAACTTAACACACGATATACCCCTCGTATGCCCAATCAATGGTTCACCAAACTGAGTGAAAGAAAGTCCATATGCAACCTTCTGTTCATCCTCTTCTGACCGTGATATTGATGACGAACGTGATGTAGATACAGAATAACCCCTTCTTCTCCTTTGACTTTGTCCATATCTACCCTCTTCCTCCTCTGCTGCTGAGGAATACGATCTATCAGAATATCCACTGCGGGTCCCACCACTTCTAGATCTATCAGAAGATCCAGCATCGTCGCGTGAACGCCATCTTCTTTGTCTTTCACTGTGACCTGAACCAATAGAACTTCTCCGACTCCTGGCGTCTCCTTCACTCAAAGAAGTTGATGTCCTTCGGCCGTTGACGCGAGGGCCGTTATCGTCACGATAGGGTTGTGAAGCTGAGGGGCTTGGTGAAGGTGAATTTGAAGCGCGAGGGCGGCGCGCAGAAGAGGAGTCGGAATTAGAATTAGAACGTCGACGTTTGGGGGAAGGAGGATCAATGTCCATATCCATTTTCAATATTCAGAGAACAGGCAGGGGAAAATTGGATGAATTGTACAGAGTTGTCATATGTTTATCGCATTATATCAATAATGTCACTTACTGATGGAGAACTGGTGTACATTTACCAAACCACATCTCGGAGGTGTTGCGGCCACGCACTTTTTTATTGAGAACATTATTGCCACAATTTGGTTATCAAAAACCACGGATGGCATCATCGATGAGCTTGTACTTCAATTTATATTGTTCAAAAACCCTCTCCTTATATTAGGAACAGATCATCCATCATCTCCTCAAGACCAGAGACATGCATTACTCCTCTTCTGAGTCTGACTCGGATTCGGACTCAGATATCCAAGACAATTCCTCCGGAATCGACTTGGAAAACATTGTACCAGTGAAACGGGTCGAATCAAGTCTTACACATCGAGTCAATGCTACCGGCTCGGTCCTATCTCTCGCTGTTAATGATCAGGTTCTTTTCGCCGGTCTACAAGGTGGAGATATCGCAGCATGGAAACTAGACACATTCGAATTGTTACACTCCGCACCTGCACATGAAAACAGCGTGCTCTCATTGCACCTATCTGAAGACAAGCAACTTTTGTTTTCTGGGGGTGCTGACTCTAGTGTTGGAGTATGGTCAGCTAAGTCTCTGAAAAGGATTTCAACCATCATTTCACATCATGACGTTGGGGACATTTTCTGTCTTGCGTATTCGAGCAGAATGCAGTTGCTCTTGTGTGGCACCCAGAGCCAGAGTCTTCAGTGGTATCACCTTGAGGAAGCCGAGAGCTCAGAATCACGGAAATCAAGCTATGAGGACCGAAGGCACAAGTTCTTTGATTCACTAGGGCCGGGACAGACACTGGATCGATCAACCATGAACCTGGAGACTTCAAACCACACACTTCGAGGGGGGAAAAGGATGTTATTCGGGACTCGGGATATTGTGAACTCTGCACACGATAGCTATGTCACAGCCTTACTTTTAATAGACGGATTACATCCAGCGAATCCTAATCAAGAGGTCCTTGTCTCAGGGGGTGCTGATGGCGCTATCAAATTCTGGGATATCTCTCGGATTGGACACTCAACACCTCAAATTATTCACAAATTCAAAAGTCCAGCGCTTGGCGTTCAATGTCTAGCTTACAGCGAACCTTTCCTCTATGCTGGGATGACTAGAGGTCAGATCCGGGTGTATAGCATGGAAAGTCGCAAATTTGTCCAGAAGATATTCATTTGCTCATCTGATGTCACCACGATCCAAATCATACAAGGCGTTATATTCTGCGGAACTGCAGATGGTCAGGTGAAGAGATTCAACACTCAATTTACAGAAGTGGGACGGTGGAAGGTCAATGACTGCAAGATCCTAGCGTCAACCGCTAGCGGTTCTCCAGATCTGGCGTTCATCAGTGGCGGAACCGACAATACTATCTCGTTTTGGGATGCTGGAAGAACCGGTACGAGAAGAACCTCCATTCATGGTAACGATGAGATGTTACGCTCTTTACGAGACTTGGTTGCATTCAGAACGATATCCGCTCAGCCAAGATTCGCAGGAGAATGTAACGAGGCTGCATCGTTCTTACGGAAGCTCTGCAACGTCCTTCAAGCGGAGACATCATTTTTACCATCCGATCAACAAATAAGTCCGATTCTCTTGGCCAAGTTCAAGGCCAATAAAGGGGCACAGCCGCGAAAAAGAGTTCTTTTCTACGGTCATTATGACGTTGTCGATGCCGATACCAACCAGTCACGGGCTAAAAAGTGGAATACTGACCCTTTCAAGTTGACACCTCTTAATGGATATCTTTACGGACGGGGTGTAAGCGATGACAAAGGTCCGATTGTTGCTGCTATATACGCTGTAGCAGAACTATTACAGAGAGAAGAATTAAATTGCGACGTTGTCTTTCTGCTTGAGGGGCAAGAAGAGACTGGATCACAAGGGTTTGAAGATGCTGTTAGACACAATAAGCCAATCATTGGTGAAATCGACCATGTGCTTGTTGCCAACAGCTATTGGCATGATGATCGAGTTCCTTGTCTTACGTATGGTATGAGAGGTGTAATTCACGCGACAATACGGATTGAAAGCAACATGCCAGACCGACATAGCGGTATGGATGGAAGAGCTGCCGAACATGAGCCTCTCAAAGACCTCACAGCTTTGCTAGGTATGCTTGTTGGGCCTGACGCAACACACGTCATGATCCCCGGCTTCTATGAAGACATCGCGGCTCCTGCGCCCGAAGAACAACGACGGTACAAGACCATAACGGATGCATTGATGCCATTCCATCCAGAGATATCAAGTTCCGAGGCCTACTCCAAGTCTCTTCAGCAGAAATGGAGCATGCCGAACCTTACATACCATCAGATTGAAACACCAGAACCTAAGAGTGCTGTCACAATTGCCCGAAGTGCAGAAGCCCCTATCTCTATCCGTGTCGTTCCGGGTCAATGTGCCGCAACGATAGCTGATAGCCTGAGATCGTATCTGGAGGAGCGCTTTGCTCAGATAGGAGGTTCAAACCGATTGACAGTCCAAGTCAGTTCTGCATCTGATGCTTGGCTTGGTGACCCGCATAATGAGATCTTCTCCACTCTTTCAGCAGCCATCTCGAGAATATGGCGCTCGAGACTATCATCCAAGAGCGATATAGGTTCAGATGACTCTGGATACATCACGCACCTGCCGAAAGATGGTCCGCTGTTCATTCGAGAGGGAGGCTCCATACCCGCCATTGGGCTTCTGGAACAAGAATTTGGAGCTCCTGCTGCCATGTTCCCTTGCGGTCAAAGTAGTGATAACGCTCATCTCGACAACGAAAGAATCCGGGTCGAGAATCTTTATGTTGCCAGGGAGGTGTTTAGAGAAGTGTTTAGTCAGTTGTCCAAAGTCTCTGAGGCAAGGCGGAGTCATGTATAACTACCAGCATTGGTAAATGAGCGAAAAAGGCAAGGAGCACAGGGTAAATTATATATTTGGGCTTTTCATCTTGACAAAAGCTACGGCAATTAGAGCAGGTGGGACAGAGCTCGAACTCGTGGTTTACATCTCTTCATGAGTCTGGTGTATAGAGAAAAGTCTTGCTTTGAATGAGTTTGCTGCTAGATCCTGATGGCGTTGTTCCGATAATGAACTCGTATTGTATTTGGACTCTATTCCAAGATGGTCATTCATTCATTTGTTGATGCCAGTGAGCTGGGCAACCACAGTATGTGTTCCTTGGCTCCGAAGAATGTTTCGGAGGCTCTCATTGGATATTTTTTATTTCCTCCGGAATTTGCCCGGATATGTCGATCTTCACATACTACTGTATCTGGAGTCAGACTGACCACCACCATTCAAGTCGCATTTGGATATACAGTAAGTATAAATGCCTGAATGCAATGGATCCTAGCACTTACAGTCATCGATGCAAGAAGAGCACCTGCAGGCATGTTTGCTGGCGGTCAGGAGGAAGAGGTCGGAAGTTTCATTGCTCTGGACGTATTGAGTGACTGTCATTCGGCTCGTGTGTTTGAAAGGGCGTTTTCATATGAACATAATCTGAACGTTGATACTCAGGTTGACACGATGACAAGGCCTCTCGAGAAAATCCATATTCGCAATTGTCTTTGGCGCTGTCGTTTCACCATCCACGACCTCGTCACTCTGGGCACTTGTACACAACACTTTCCTGTTTCTTTGGCTCTAGTGCCGACCTGCGCGTTATTTGTTTATTTCAAGTCTTCCTCCTTCACTTGTTCCCTTGCTTTCTCTGTCACATCACTTCCTTTGCTTGCACTTCATCTAATTCTCTCTGTCACTCATACCTTCACATTGTTCCTATCCTCTACAGCATCGGCATTAGCTTCACTCATATCGACACCCCGCCCTCTGTTGCATCGCAGACTAGATTGAAGGGCAATCAAGAGACTTCACCCTCTATTTCAATCTTGCAAGACTGTGAAACAGGTTCGGCCCATTTGGAAGGAGACATCGAGGGCCACGGTTCGTCGCCTTAGACTCAAGTAGCCCAGGCGGTTCCGTCACTCAGACAATCAGTTCCACCTTCGAACAACTTCAAGCATTGCCATCACTTCCGTTGGATCATAAGTTTGGCACTGTTTGATTCTTGTGAGCCCCTCCTCAATTATCTTCACTCGTCTCTTCATTGTCGCACGACTTAGCTCTGGCATTGTCGCCGGCCGCTCGACGAGGTCGACTCACAGCTGGTCAAACAACTCTCGCTTACAGTCTCGACGTTTTCCAAGACATTGAACCCCATTCAACCCTTCGATCCCAACCAAGTCTAACAACCTCACTTGAGCCGCGCTAGGCCAAGTGACTCACAACAATGGCAACTACAAATACCCTACGGAGATTCGTCAAGCCTGATCCAATCGATCTCCTTCCCGGAAATCTTCCTTCAATGGTGAGAAACTATCTGGACACGCATGTCGATGATGTAGCTCCCCCATTCGTCACTCAAGGCAGTCAGAACCTGAGTCGTGATCCAAAGACTCAGCGTTTCGCAGTCTGGAAGGATTCGAACGGAGATATTGTGACCCCAAAATACCAGTATATTGGTTTGAAGACTTGGAAAGTCATTGTTGTCAAGTTTCCCAATTCAAATCGTTCACCTGTCCTCATAGCCTCGGCAAAATCAGCGGGGAGGGTCACGACAAGGATCAAAGATTTTGGGAGTGAAGACCTCCAATCGGCATATTACATATGGGAAGGCGGGGATCAATTCGAAGATGAGCCATCTATTTTCAAGATCTATCCTACTGGAGAATCTCCGTCTTCAGACAAGAAGCATTCCAAGGTAAGTTCAATGGTCGTCAAGAGCGCGAAAAAAAACTAACAATGCTGATTGGATAGGCCGCTTCTGATGGCGAAGAAGATGATGAGTCCGAGTATGATAACTCCGAAGAGGACGAAGAAAATGAAGATGATGGAGGTAAGAAACATTCGGCAGATGGAAGCCCAACTAATTTAGTTTCAAGGCCTTGTCGACCGATCCAAGTGGACCCCAACCCTCAACCCGCTCGCACGACGCTCCTCACATTCAAAGCTTCGAAGATCTCCCGGCCACAAGCGGTCGAGCAACTCTGTCCCTGCTCGTGCGGGGCACAGTTACCTTCCTGCAAGCAAGCTACAGAGCTCCGTGGTCAAGCCCCCTGCCATATCATCTCTTGGTTGTAATCAGCCGAAACCTCGAACTCAATCGGCAACTGCAAGTCTCACACCAACAAAGACTCTGACTGGAGTAAAGCGAAAGGTTTGCATGCCTGAGGATAACCAAAAGCAGTCGACTCCGACTTCAGCTCGCGCTGGAGCCACTCACCCGTCTAATGGCCAAACAGGCAAGCTTCAATCCATGGTCGATCATGCAAGCATTGAGGCGCAAGAGAAAGCCAAGAAACAACACCCAGAAAAGGCACAGAATGAGTCGACGAAAGATATCGGGAGAAAGTACCTTCTAACGACTCCTGTAGCTAAGAGTCTCCAGCAAACTGAGCCTGAAAAAAACGTAAAGAGAGTGAAACAAGAGGGCACGTCGTCACAAGACCAGACAGTGCCTCTCAACGAGATTCCAGAGAATTCGACATCGACAAGTCACCGCAACGTGGGCACACAATTGACAACCACTCCCACGACTCTTGCCACGAAGCCCAATGAACTCCCAGCCAGCCAACTAAGCGAGGCTATGGCCATGAACACCATATTCCATCTGAAGGGTTCCTCGTCAACAGAGCCAAAGGCATTCCGCTATTGCAAGACTGCCAAGAAGTTGTTCACTCAGGCAGCAGCAGCCAGGCTGTTCGACCGCACCAATGAAGATGGTAGGCAAGCACCGGACATCAGCGATGACGACCTGCTCCGAGTTAAGGTGGCTGAGATGGAAGAAATGTACCTGGTCCGAGGTGATAACGAACGTTTCCAAAAGATGATAGACCAAATCAAGACGTCGAAGGCTTGGACAACCGGTCAAGCTGGTTTCGAGGCTGGCACATGTGTCATTCATGTCACCAAACCGTGATGTTGAGGATTAACTTGGCTTAAGGTGCTTCGACGAACACGGCTCGAGGTTCACAACCATGCTGATACAATGGATGAACAAACATGAATACAAAACAAAATAGCATGCATGGTGATTCAACTTAGTTGGAGAAGTATTCTGTGGATTTGCTGAATCAATCGGACAGGACAAAAGGACAGCTTGCTCACCAACAAGAAAGACCAGGATATATTACAGCACCTACTGCATTATGGTATCATTCCAATAGTTCCACATTATGCTTAGAATAGCTTGAAGGGAAGACAGGAAACATGGCTCTTTCATATCAGTAAGGAGCATAGCAAGCAGGTACCATAGCATGTAATGAATGCATAAATCAAAAACTAGGGTTCCAAAACGGTGATTAGAACAAGGTGATAAGGTTGTGACAAGATATCAGCAAACATCCCACACGACTGAACATCTCGCTGCTGATCATCGTGTGCGTTCATGATCCCTGAAACGGCACTATGGACCACTTGCTAAGGCTGAAATTCAATGAGCTGAACTTACGTGAATGATACCTTTCTTAATCTAGCTCAGGCCCGACCTCACCCTGTTCGGGATAGGCGGTGATGCTGCCCTGAGCTCGATAATCGTTCGGGTGAGTCAGGGTTAGAAGAGGGCGAAGCGAGAGCGCGGGGGGGGGGGGGGGGGGGTCCGACTTTAAGCTGCCCATCATTCCAACTGTTACCTAGCATCATAATAGAGCACCGTCCAATAGTACCCGTTAATATTCCCGTTCCAGAAATTTCACACGTTCTTCGCAATGGTAATGAAGAAGCACCTTCAGAGCACCAAGACGCCCACAAAAAAATCGCATCACAGAAGCAACCGTGGAGGAGAACCGTATTTATCCATCGATATGATGCAATTTGAATGTCTCGCGGGAGTGATACTATAATGCGCATGCGCCGGGCTTCGTGGCTGATCAAAGAGCAAGAGCACTACCCAAAGGAGACATGTTGCTAAACAGAAGATAACGAACAATTAAGTCATATTTTCCAATGTGAAACGCAGGATCTAATAGTCTAGGGTTGTCCAACTTCGGGTTTCAGGATGTTCCAATTGACCCATCTGCGTTCCATTGACTAACCGCGCTGGCGAGGGTCGACCGAGAGCGTTTCTAGAGCTTCGTTGGCCAACACTTCTTCGCATATTTTTTTTTTCTTGAAGTGTAAATCCTCTGGAGATATCATGCTGATTGACTCGTCAGCCTCAGTGAGATTTGCGACATCTTGGGCTAGCTTTGCAACAGAATCATATTGCCCGTGCCAGCACCTGGTAATAACGGAATCGACGTCCGGATCACTCTCGAGGCTTGGGAATTCCATAGCTTGTAGCAAATCTACCATCACAGGTCCGTGATCGACATCAAGCAGGTCATTACCTAAGTGAACATTGTCGTAGACCTCGAACCTGTAGTTGATAGGATAGAACAATGAACCGAGAGCGAATTGCTCTGTTCTCGATCTTAATTGACCAGCGGTACCTTTATCAACACCACCTTCATCGCCAAGTAGTCGTCCGTATGGTGCAATACATGCTTAAAAATTCTCGCCAATCTTAGCCGTACAATCAAAATCTGTAATTAAGCTTAAGACGATTGTGATTCAAAAGGACGTTCTCTGGTCGCAAATCACCGTGCACATATCCCAGCGATTCTAGGAAAGCATCTTATCTCGAGATATTTGAGTATACTAGTCTGGGAGGAGGCTGTAATTAATTCTGATGATATCAAATTTCTCGTAAATTTCCATTAAGACTCTTAAATACCACAGGCCGAAACTTATATATCATTTCTAAAAACTATTTTATACCGTCGGGTATTACTACAGTTCCCTCATCAAAAAAAATTTTGTTTCCTGAGGATAACGGTAGTAATCTACTCAACTAATTTATTAACAGTGGATAATTCTACTGCTATCGGATAATTAACATTCTATAACTTACTATAGTAACGGGTCAGCAACTAGTAAGATTTATGAAATTACTCTATAATTAGGTCCTTACGCTTATCTTCTCTAATCAAGTCTCCAGCCAAGTTGCATCGAAACATTTCGCGACAGCAATATTTGACTTGTATGACCTGACATCTTTATTTGTGAGCGCCATTCGGCGGCTCAACCCATTCGAGTGATGAATAAAGAAGATGCCCAGCCGTCTGAGCGATCACCGTCATCTCAAGGAGCAACGACCCCGTCACCTGTTCCCCCACCGGTCCCCGTTGCGACTCATCCTATCCGTGGTGCCTTTAAGACAACACCTCATCGTCCGATCCCAGAGCCTAACAGGCTTGCTCCTCAGGATGCATTCTATGCGCAATCACCTCCAAGGTTGCGTCCGCTTACAGAAATCAAACCTGTCGCTCTCAATGCCTCTGCAGCTGCGAATGCGGCAGCTGCTGCGCTGAGACCAGCAGTCGCATCATTACGACCCCCTCCCGCCATACCTACCATTGCTCAACAGGAAAAGAAAAAGAGGAGTTTAAGAAGAAGACGAGGTCCCCCAGTATGGAAGAAATTGCTCTGGGTTAAACAAGCATATCCGGACAACTACACGGACACAGAGACTTTCCTCAAGCACCTCGAAAGAAATCCACGGTTCAGACCATATGAATTCTGGTCACTTGTCGCAGAATCGACTGTCATCGTGCAGCACGTTTGTTCTGTTGTGATATTCGTCTGCTGTTTCGTTGGAATTGTGCAGGATCGTATTTCGTCGACATCAATCGTTACAATTGGGAGTGTTGTGACAATTCTGGGATGGGTCCTTTGGGATTATTGGATCGGTCAGGAACAAAAGGAGAAGATGGCAGCCAAAGCGGCCAAAGACTTGCAAATCAAAACGAATGGATTAGCTGTTCCCCCAAAGCAGGATGACGGTTCAAGTGTCAGCTCTACCGGGTCATTTGAAGCAGCATCGAGTATTTCTAAAGATGACAAGGAGAACCAAAAGCCCAAGAGGAACCATGGTCTCGGCTTGTCGTTATCCACGACCAACCTGCCAGCACCAAACGGCAAACGAGACTCGGTTTTGAGTCGACACTCCCGTTCCACTTCTGGCCTCTCGCTTCCTTCCACCTCACCGATCTCACCAAAACTACCATCTCCCTTACTCTCCCCATTTCCATCTCGACCTGGCCACCCTTTTGTCACTACCAGCAAGTTCTCTCCTCGTATTCATACACGCCTGAAAACTTTCAAATCAGCCCTTCTCATCTACTGTGCCCTCCTTGGTCTCTCACCCATTCTCCAGTCCCTTACCAAGTCCACCTCCTCCGACTCCATCTGGGCCCTCGCCACCTGGCTCATATGCATCAACATTTTCTTTTTTGACTACGGTGGTTCTTCCGCTCCTCCAACCTCATCAACGTCTACTAACTCGTCATCGAATGCTGCTACGTCCGCAGCAGCTACTACTTTTCCTGCTTCTCTCTCTACCAATGCCGCCGTAATGGCCTCCACTGTGCTCGCGTCTCGTCTCACATCAACTTCCGACGTCTCATCTCTCACTCTTTTCTCCATCCAAGTGTTCGGACTGTTCCCTGTCTTTCGACGACATCTCAGACACGTCTCTGCCCGGGGCCATTATTTTCTTACATTCTTTCTCGCGGCATTCGCCTCTGCAGGTCTGTCCATCATATTGACCTCACGAGCAAAAGACTGGTGGGGCGTCCTTGGAAGGGTCATCGGCGGTGAAATTGTTGGATTATGGGGATTAGCGTTGGTTATGGGAGGATGTAGTTGGTGGTTAATTGGACTACAGAGGTATAAAAATGTTGTCATTGGACCTTGGGATCCAGCCAGACCGATATTGAAGGCTAGACCTAGAGGAATGACAGATGCTTGATTTTTGGCGGTCTGGAACCAAGGGTTATACAATATAATGCAGGGTTATGTATAAAGACAATATTCCATTCTCAAAGGTTATTAATAAATCATGAACAAATAATGAAACGCCTCTCTACCCATCTCACTCACCCCTTCACACCATTCTCAACTCGATCTCAGCAACCGAGTTCCTGTATATGCCATCCAGCATTCAAGTAATCAAGGAAAAACAATTCCATGATCTCGAACCTACCCTCTTTCTACCCAGCAAAAACAACAACAACAACCCACCACCCCCCAAAAAAGCAGGAAGCCCCATCCAATAACCACAAGAACAAAAACCCCTTAAACCTCCTAATCCCCTTTGAAGAACACCGTACCTCCCCAACCGAGAAACCCCCAGAAAATAGATATGGTTTCCTCCCACCTCTATCTCTAGATATTTCATCAAGCAGTCAGATATAAAGTTGATATTACATGTTTCTTTATTTACTTACTTGCTGTATAAACACTACAATTTTCTAATATTTTGGGGAAGGAAAGCAAAAGAGTCTGTTGGGTACGTTTAGATATAGATATAGATATAGATATGGATTTATATATTTCCCAATGGACAACAGAATAAAAGAAAAATTGAAATGATATGTGGATTAAGATTATGGAAATTTCAATGAAGTTTAGGGAGAAAAAAAAAGAACAAGTCTTGAAGTTGATATATCTCACTTAGTTTGGAACAGTACGTTGGATCAGATAGTGGTGGATATACTGTAGTGCGTGTCTATGCTGGTATGATATACTATATCACTATATGGAACAAGAGAGTTTATAAGTATGTACAATAGATACCTAAATGGGTGGGTACTTACTACGAAACAATCGACAATCAACTTTTGTCATTTATTTCACTATTTAGAAAAAGTCCCCAGAGCCACTAGCATATACTCTCCTTCCGCTTTGTTGGATTTATGTATCTATTTCTACTGGAGGGAATGTCATATAGTCCGTCGCTTCTTCCCCTGCGTGATTATGGAAATCGCTAGTACCTTTATTAGACATATTGCCCTGACGTGCTGACAAGGTGCTGGAAATATCGGCAGTGAGTTCCAAATCACTTGCATCATCTGATTTCGTGATTGATCTTTCATGGATCTTGACGATATTGCTTTTGCCCGATGACGATATGATGTTGCTGCTAGCATGGATATCGCCTTTAAAGGTACTAGACCCTGAGCGATGCTTGGTGTTTCCGGTTCCTCTTCCATAAATATATTTAGCGTTACCTCTGGATCGAGTGGAGGATAATTGGTTTAAGAACCAGCGTCCAAATAGAGGACCCATTATAGGAAGGTTCCCACAGATTATGGCGACGGCGAGCTCGGCATAAGTTAGAATACCAGGGTAGACTTGTGAGTAGGTTGCATCTTTGAAGTTAAGGCGAGGCAGAAGGGTGATGCGGATAAGAGAGATGATGCACACGCTGTCATATATTGGAGAGGTTAGAGATTTCCGGAACACCTTGCCAGGAAACATGGGTCTCGAATGTGGGTTACACGTACAACGTTCCCAGTAGGAATATACCAGTCAGGGCGATTTTCCTCCTCTTGTCGAGTTGTAGTCTCCAAATCATGGGAAGTGGCATGATCAATATAATGACGTCGCACACCATTGACAGTGAAGCATTTGCTACTCCGATTGGAGTTATTGGGATGCAACGCCCACCGGGGATAGCCTTGTCCCAGAAGAAAGCAACAGGCCAACATTGCAGCATCGTACTGAAGAACGCGGCGATGGCCCACATGCCGGTAATGATGATCATGCCAAGAGCACAGCGCTTGAACGTTCTGGTAGGGAATATGTGCATGTAGAAGAGAAGTATGGATGTCTTCACGCAAAAAAGACAAGGAGGATTTCCGCGCTGGAGGGCAAAGAGAACCTGAGAATCGTATCAACATATTCCGTGGATTGCATACCCATCAAATTCTACATCAATGGGTGCTTTGGACTAACCTTTCTAAACTTAATGCAATCTGATGGCGAGACGCTCTCCTCGTGTCTTCTAAGACCAACGGTTAATCCTAAGTTAGTTAGCCGAGCATTAATTAGGATATCGGACCTGGTACCGATATAGTTGCAGGTGCCATCAATGTAGGAGAATGGTAGAGCTAAGAACATGAAGATGTCATCAGAGCGAAAGCCTTGTCAAGTGATCCTTCTAGCAGTCAGCCTAGCTACTACTGCCACGGTCGATAGTACAAGCAGAACAGTTGTGGTGATCAGGACGGATCTCCTTCGATGATGAATATCTTCTGGTACCATTGGAGAGGGAGCCATTGCGTTGCTGCACAAGAATGAACATACAGAGACGTAAAGCAAGCATGAAATGTTCGACAGTGAATCTACATTGACTTGAGAGAGAGTGCGTGTATTATATATCGCTTGACCTTAACCAATGTCGAATACGTGCCAACATAGGAAATCAGACGTCTGCCCTCGCATCATCTGTTGTACGCATACCTGACACGAGCAGTTTGAATGAGCTGATCGGATATTGAGAGTCGGGTGAATTAGTATAGTATGTCGAACATTGTGCTGAGCCTCCACGCCATGGGGACCCCTGCAATCTAGCATCGTGTCCCAAAGCCGGAGCAGTTTGAAGTAGACGGACTTCGATATCATGCTAGGACACCTCCACCGGTGCAACATATATTCTGCTCTGTGTGACCCGCAAGTGTCAAATTCTGTCTATGAGTGTCGTATGAAGGAGCTGTCCTGCATTCAAAATATGTCATAACGGGTCACAAGTGACGGAAACTTATCGCTGTTCGCTATGAGCCTGGGCGCCACAAGTTGACATGGTATGAGCTTTTGGTCCAGTAGGGATTTGGGCGGAATTTTCGTTGACTCATCGTGTAACTTCAACATAACCCTTGTAAGTTGGCTGTTAGGTCGGACAAGCATTATTGCTCGCATAGAAGCGAGATCGAAAATTCATCAAAAAGCTAGAGCTTGCAGTTAAAACAAGCACCTCTGACATACTTTTCTTGACTTGTATTTGACTGTAATTGACAATAAGAGGCATTCCTCCCGTTGTGTCATTTCGCAGCATATCTAGGGTAAAAAAGAGAGTCTTTCTTCCAGACCCCGTCAAAACAAGCCCTTAGATTCCAAGCAGAGGTAGCCGGGGTTAGATGTCGGAGATCTTGAGGGTAGCACCAACGGACAATTCGAGATTGGCCGTGACAGAGGCAAGGATGTATCAATGGCAATGAGTACATACATGTACATAATATCTCGGGACAAATCTCTGATTGAATAGAAGGTCGTTAAACGATTGGTTCTCGCCAAGGATCGTCCGTTGGATTTTCCTCTTTCAGCCCCAGCGAACGACCTTCCACTTCAACGGCAACCCGACAATCCATATCATATCAAGACCGGGATTTGATAGTATTTATGCCACAATCCCATTGTAAGGCCAACATCAATACCTGAATCAACATGCTCTCCATGAAAACGGATTGACCACGTTGACCCCGTCCCATGGATCCAATTGCGTATTTTGCTAACGGCTCTTCAGTACCCGCAGATCCACACACGGACTCGCCACCAATGACTGATTCAACACCGTTGAATTCTAAACTAGTCATACTCTGTATAATGGTTACCCTCTTACGGGAACTTCCTTGTTATCCGTCCTCTCATCTCGCTCACAAGACTAAGGACCATAGCCTACTTAATGAGGCTATACTGTATTGTCCTACCAAGATGTCTACGAAGATGGCTGGGTTCCGTTGCGAGCGGCATTATCGTCTTGTACCCAGGTTGATTCACCCCAACGTGGGTTGGGGCCTCGCGGAGAGGATGGTACAAATGTGTTCCCGATGCATCATGCCGATTCAGAAGTCGAATCTATTGAACCACGAATGCCATGCTTTGGACGCAATATTAGCGTGCAAGCCGCCTTGAGATACCCTTGTCTCACCGTCTACCTCAATATATCACTCACACAAGGGTCTGTTCCTTGAAACCTTTAGGGTATTTCGGGTTTATGGATCTCTGACCTTTCCCATCTCCTTGTACAACGTATATGCCATGCCAGAAGCTCTTTCAATTCTGAGCCCACGTCCTTGTGGTGCATGCCACAGACCTGGGTATTGATCTTTTCTTTGCGTGGGCCACATTGTCTTTTGTGAAGATGCTTCCAGTTCTGGCGGTTTTCAATTTCTGTGAAAGTCACCTTTTTATAACCTTACGCGAACATCCTAGGTCTTGTGCTCAACTTCAGTCATGAAGGTTGTGATGAACGCCAATTCAGAAAGCGCAACTATTGTACCACGATCAACATCGCCTTCGATGAAGAAGGATAGAAAAAGATCCAACCCCATCATGCTCATCCCAAAACCTAGCGAGGATCCAAGAGACCCTCTGGTAAGAACAAGTTCAACTTCTGGCTTTGATCTACAACTCACCACGTGCTACAGAACTGGCCTCTGTCAAAGAAAATACGTACCGTTTCAGTCATGTGCGTCGCAGTATTCTCGGCCTTTGCTGCTCCTCTGGCTGGCCAGATCAACCTCGTGCAACAAGCGAAGCTCTACCAACACTCTGTGACTGAAGTCGCGTATGCCAACTCTGTTGCTTCGGCAGGCCTTGCCAGTGGAGGATTCTTCTTCGCGCCGTTTGCTCACAGGTTTGGCCGTCCATCAATTATATTTTGGACTTTGATTGGATGTCTTGCGGTCCAGATCTGGGCTCCGTGTATGACTGGGCAAAATGACTATAATCCATATGTCGTCTCAAGATTCTTTGCTGGATTCTTCGGAGGAGTAACTGGGGTTCTTGGATCCCGTCTCCTTTATGACATGTTCTTCCTGCATCAGCGTGGCAGAGCATTTACAGCGTTTTACTTCTCCCTTGATTTTGGCACTGTTGCTGGGCCGACTTTCTCTGGACTGGTCGCTGCTGATGCATACTGGCCAGTGGAGTATTGGTGGAATATGGCAATACTCGCGCTCTCTGTTGTGTTGGTGTTTGTGTTCTTGGAAGAAACAGGATTCGATCGCGAGAATTTGGAAGTGAATCGGCCAATACCCCAGAGCTTTATCGCAAACCGGATCGCTACTTTTTTCTTTGGACAGCAGGTAGCTCAGAAGTCAAATACCTCAGCGGCAAGTCCAACGATGAACATTTGAAAGATAATACTGACTGATGAGTATTGTAGCTTCATGCTGCGACTGTTCCTGTTCTGATAGCGATATCCCCAGTCACTTTGCTCCTGGCTTTATTCACCTTGATTTCCTTTGGCTTCTACATTGCACTGAACTTGATTTCACCTATATTCCTTCAAAAGCCCGCCAAATTCGGTGGATATGAGTTCACAGTAGAGCAGAACGCATATTGTGAGTCTCAATAGACAAGGTGGCAAGTTGACGCTAATGCATCCCAGTCACATTTGCCCATTGGGTTGGACTTGCTATTGCTCTTATTTGGGGCCATACAGTGAGTGATAGACTGCCACTGTCGATTGCCAAGCGCAAGGACGGTGTTTGGAAACCAGAATACCGCCTACACGCTATGTGGCTCCCATCGTTTATCATTGCGCCAATTGGGTTGGGTCTGTTCGGAGCAGGGCTGCAATACCATCTTCCTTGGGGCACACTAGCAGGTGGATCACTATTGGTGACGATTGGCGATCTTGCATTGTTGCCAGTGACAGTTAACTACATTTGCGAATGCTTCAAACAATATCCGGCGGAGGCATCCATTGTGGTCAACATGTACCGCCTTGCCTTTGGACTCAGCATAACCTTCTTTATCGATCAGTGGATCGAGGATGTCGGCGCAGGTTGGGTCTATGGAACTATGGCTTTAATGTCTTTTGGCAGCTTTGGGGCAATCATGTTGTTGATGTGGAAAGGAAGTCTCATTAGAAGCTGGACTCCGGCACGATTATCTCAAACTGAAGAGGGACATCATGTTATCAAGCCAGCGGAGGTAAATACTTGAAAGAGCATATTGATTCATCCTATTTGTTTTATGGCATGTAGGTTGATTGGGGATCTTACATAGTACATAGTATTCAAACTAGTCAGCTATTACTCAACTAAAAGTGACCGTTCATGATTTCCACTCTTGGTCAGTGCAGATCACTACTTTATATAAGTACATAGTAGACTCAGGCTTAGCTCAACTTCACGTGTTAGGGCACTAGGCTATGGACAACGTGAAGCAACACATTATTTACTCAAGAAAGATTTCTCTAATCTAGCAGTCCAACTTCATAGGTCGTGTAGAAATTGACTTTTCAGAAATTGCTTTATGCCTACAATCCTATATTTATCCTGACAATAAGCCTTCGTCTTTTCTACTCAGAACAACACTCATGCATCATAATTCTCAGTACCGTAACCGCTGTCTTGCGTCTTATTAGATAATAGGTAGCTCCTCCCGCTTGCGCACTAGATGATGTTGGTAGCAACGCCTTCGATTCTAGATAGGGCCGACTACTCTCCATTCTAGGCTTCGACCGTTTCGGACTTTTAATCAATCGTCAGCGATCGAGCGCAACCCCAATCTCGGATTCGTTTACTGCTCTTCGGACTGCAATCCAACACCTGATCTTTCCCGAGAGCCGTAAGAGCTTGAGCCTCATATTCTCGACTGGCTCTTGCAAACCATACACTGTACATTTGTCTCGTCGTATTCTCTCCTTCGTATACGATACCCCATTCATCATGGAGGCGGTCATCAATGCACCCGAGGATACAGCACCACATCTTGAGAAAACCTCAAGAGGACCGATACGGATACTGGTTGAGACAAAGACACATCTTGTACCGGGGGAAGACTGGCATGGAAAGTGCTTATATATGTTGGATGTTATCTGTCAATATCATTGGAATCGTCAAGACATCCCGAAACAAGACCGTTGGAGTGTTTACGGTGCTGAATTTGGTTATACTGATCGACCATGTTACTTTCTGGTCGATCATGGTCAGTCTAGTAAAGACGATGATGTTCCGCTTCTACGGTATCAGTGGACAGGAGAGGCTCTGTTAGTATCTATGTCTTCAAATAATGTCTCTTAACTGACACTAGTCATGTAGTAAGGTTGTATCAGAAACTTTACCTCCGAGACTACAAAGAAAGCTTCGAAAATATCCGTTTACAAGACCGCTATTCCAAGATATCCCAAAAAGGCCGTCACTCTCCCCTGCTACTAGATGTCAAAGTATCCGATCAGCACTTCGTTGCGAAATGAAACTCCCCGATGATGATTTCAAATTTCTGATAGAGCATCCAGAGGAAGCAAGGTGGCTAAAAGATCATATCGAGCTTCGATTTTGGTCAAGGCTCGAGTCAAAACTTGATTCTCTCGCTCTTCCGCAAAAAAGCCAAGAAGAGGCAAATATTGATCCAAAGGAGAGTACCAGAGGCGAAGAAGAGAACGCAAATGGTGGTCTTGGGAGATAGTCGGTACCAAGAGTATGAGCGATTTTAGGATGTGGTTGTATAACCTCATATGATTGAGAAACTTGTAGCGTCCCTAAGCACCTAGCCCTGGCCCTAACATGACTTTATGATCCGCAAGCCACTTGTCATTACCAAGAGCCACAGAACCTATCAGCAGATGGGTATTTTTTTCAAGGACCTTACGGCTAGTGTTCTTTTCGAACGTCTTTGGACGACCCCACGAAGGGCCACGTTGGCACAGAACCGAAGGGTAGGTGGCGGAGCTGAAGGGTATAGTCGAAAGAACAGATACACGTCGGGTAGACTAAAGCAGCTGACTATGGGCAATGGCATGCTAAATGGGTTTTGCATTACATAGAACTGCGCTGACGTCAAGAGGCCTGTTCATAAGGAAATGAATTGTCTTTGCCTCATACACGCCGCACAGCCTGGCACCAAATACTCGGTTTTTTAACTGACAAAGCAAGTATACCCGAGTTCATATAGGCCAGAAAAAGGGACCTTGAAAGGGGAATGTTCTTGAAACAGACCCCTACTACTCAGAGAAGGGGTCTGAAATTGGGGCCAAAGGAAGAGCTTAGGTACTGTAAGTGTCCCCCTCCGGGTACACACCTCAGTTGCACACTCTAGGTTAACAAAAAAAACTTAGCTCCTATTTTAACTTAGGTACTTAAATTTAATAGAGTAATATATCTAATTTTAAGTATTATTTTTATTTAATATGTTGTACGTATTTCTATACTATATAATTACTTATAATTAAGGATAACTCTACGTCTACGTACTCTACCTTAATTTTCTAGATTTTTTTGGGTATTAGGTGTTTTAAGTACTTGGATAGGGTCCTGTGTTTCCTGTATAGGCTCTTCTAAGGTCTTATCTAGTGATTGATTATACTTATAAGGCTTTAGAGGTAATATCTGTTTCTTAATAAGCTTAATTAAACTATTAGAGAATTCAGATATCGATAAACTAAACCTACGCGGAAGGATCTCGATGTAATTACCTATACTCTTTTGGGGTATAGCCTCTTTT
>LCWF01000141.1:0-26824 GCA_001006345.1 Phaeomoniella chlamydospora | reverse complement strand
AAAAAAAAAAAAAAAAAAAGGTTTCAAACAACTTGAAAAACCAGAGGGAGAGAGAAAGAAAGATCCCCCTCTCCCCGCATTTACGACTCAACTCACAAACGAAAACCTTCAATGACCTTTGAATTGATCCTCTGTAACCCCTTTACCCATTGCACTAGTACTGCTGACGCCACCGGTGACCATTTTCAACAGATTATCGACGTAATTTGCGCCGGACCATTTCTGGTGGGTGACGACGTCGCATTTGCTTTCCATTTCGGGTTCTTGGATCAATTCGCCGTAGGCACGCATGCCATCTTTGGCGTAGGCGCGGGCGAATTGGTCGGAGATGAGTGCGGTGGAGTGGAGGCCGGCGAGGGTGATGAATTGCCAGCAGTAACCGAGGCGGCCGAGGCGGGCGATGTACGTGCGTTGGTCGGATGCGGACATGGCGGCTTTCCAATTGAAGGAGGGTGAGAGGTTGTAGGAGAGTCTAAGAAAGGAGGAGGGGTGGTTAGTTTGTATTAAAAGAGGGGGTGGGATGCAAGGGAAAGGAGAGCACTGCTGCTGACTTTTGTTCGGGATAAACTGCGTGCACTCCATTGGCGAAATCTTCGGCTTGCTTGTAATCCGGTAGTTTACTTTCCATCCAAATCATGTCTGCATACGGAGCATAGGCAATTGCACGGTTAATTGCACAGTTACAACCGCCTTGGTACCGATAGTATCCTTCTCGCGTTCTTGGAGAGTCCCAGTCCCAGTGAATGTCTACGCCGGTAATGCCCTTTGCGATCGCTCGGGCTTCGCCGTTGGACTTTCCTGCAACCGCCTTTTTATATTGAGTGATCAAGGCATCCTTGTTGACGTGGACGCCTGCCTTGATGGTGTCGATGACGGTGTCGTCGAAGAGTTTGAGTCCGGCTTGACCGATCCATTCATCTTCAATGGCTTGAAGGGTCTCGCCACTTTTACCGGCCTGTTCAGCTGCGACCATGAGGTCGGCGAGTGGTTGAAGGCTAGGGTTAGTGGCTCCGAGGATGAATGCATGGTCGCGGTGGTCGATTGTTGAGGTAATGAGGGTGGCAGCTTCAGAATCAGTTCGGGCTACGGCCAAAAGATCGGTTCCCATGATATCCGCTTGAGCGCGGATGGCGACCAGACGGTTGATGTGTTCACTAATGGGTACGAGAACTTTTCCGGCCATATGACCGCATTTCTTGGTTCCTGGGGCTTGGTCCTCGATATGAATACCTGCGGCACCTTGTTCGATGAAGAGCTTGGTTAATTTCATGACCGCTGTAAGACCACCGTGACCGGTGTCGGCATCTGCAATAATTGGGCGCAGAAAGTCGGTATTGGCAACTTTCGATCTCTGGTCCTTTGGCGTAGTCAATCGTTCTTCTCTTTGTTTGCGATCATGGAACAATTGTGCCATAAAAAGATGTCGGACCTTGTTGGGTACAGTGTTCATTGGGTAGTCGGCAAGATCGGGAGAGGGTTCATCTGTCGACGATGCTGTAGAAGAGCTCTGCCAGCCAGAGACATAAACAGTATCCAAGTATTTGGCCATCTGGGTTAACATGGTTGGTTCCAGACATCCATAAGTAGCGCTCGCTTCTTTATCCTAGAATTGGCATGTGTGAGTCATGACATGTGACAATTGTATCGAACTGCGACAACGTACTCTGAATCTTTGCTCCACGATGTCCCATAGTTTCTTCGCTTGCACATTGCTTGGGTACTCAATCCTCAAGTTACCTCTTTTCTGCACAATCTGTTCTGCGGTATAAGTTCTTTTGGTAAAACGCCATCGTGAGTCAGTCCACCACTTTTTGACAGCTGCAACATCGTCGAGGTAAGCCTGCTCTTCTTGGTCAATGTAACCCATTTTGAAGGTTCCCTACTGTCGATTTCCAATTACTGAGATGAGACCAGGGATTTCAAGCAAAGAACCAAGTGAATTGGACAGACCAAGGTATAAGTACAAACGATGGAAGAGAAAGAAAGAGGGAAAGAATCGGAAGAACAGGAAGAGATAGAAAAGCTCCAGGGCCCGAAACAGCAAGCAGGAGGTTCGGCATGCTACCAATCAGAGGGCGGAATGGGCGTCTATATGGGGTTAGAGCCGAAGCTGAGGTTTTACAGTCAGTCGAGAGCATGAAAACCGGGGAATAGGTCCCTCGGATGATGAATGGTTTGCGGTATTCTGTAATGATCCATACACGGTTACTGTCAGACAATAGACGTGGAGCATCCCAGAAAGTGTATTGTAGGCAGGGTCAGTTTGTGTACTGTGGTATGATGCTCGTTTGACATGGTCGGCCGGAGGGAACAATTCCTGGCGGGGACTTCTCGGCATGTGAAGACAGACGCCCAATGATTTGCCCAATGGAAAATGACCTCATGCTCAAAAGAGGAATCGTGCAGTACAAATCGCTGTCATCGCTTTGCTGAGATCATCTTTCCCCCGCTTACCCGGACAGGTTGGAACTGCATCATAAATCAATCATACAGAGCAGTACATTAGACAGGGATGCGATCGATCATCACGACGACATCCTTTGAAGATGTGCAGTATCGCATCCGTGTATCTTCCCCATCGCTTCTCATGACAATCTGCCAACATCTGTTCCGCGGTTTCGCTACAGAGTATGACGAACAGAATCGACCACCAGCCCAGTCCAAAACAGGTGACGATCATGCACGCTTCGTACCATAGTCCTGTACCATCCTTACCATAGTCGTTTTCTTTGCATTTCCCCAGATTTTACTGTGGAAAGGGATCCGTAAAGTGGAGCGGACAAATTCCGAACGACCTACTGCTTCAACCGAGGTCGGAGAGAATCGGGATGATTGGCAGTTGCCATCCATCGGCTGTGGCGCATGTGCACCAATACGTGAAGGAGTCGCTGACATATATGGAGATGGCACAGACAGAACAAGAGCAGACCTTGATCGCGGTGTAGGAGCTGATGATGAACTGCACCTTAACTAGAGAACGGTCATCTTATTTAAAGCATTCATTGCTGAGAAGACTGGACGAGATACCCTGGTCGGACCTCTCTATCCTTTCACCCGGCATGGAAATCTATGCAAGAAACAAGGGGCTGTTTGCTCTTGAACATCTTCGCAGGGGAAACAACTCCAATCAGTACCGTGTCAAGCTACTATTGTCGTTGAGAATTATTAGGTTACTATACTGTGGGTACGGTATCTAGCGCTGTACTTGTAGACTGTTGGCACCTTGTCTCTCTTCGACAGGAGAGAGACCAACGATCAAATAGACAACATGTACAAACAATGGACCAACCCAACAATTGACGCAAAAGGGGAATATGCCGAATCAAAACAAGGCAAGTAGACGCAAAAATCACAGCAACTGGACGGATGCTATTTTCGCTTGCGTCCTCGAAGATCATCGAATAATTCCGAATATGCCCTCTTCTCCCTATCCATTACATCTTGTCAGTGCACATATACTTGTGGAACAGACAGTCGCGCCAGTACACACCCGCCCCTTTCCCAGGCAACCAATGCGCATCGATGAGGAGAAGCGCAGGAAGTCAGACTGAATGCAATGATATACGCCCACCACTTCCTGTCGTTGCCAGGATCTGCATTTACTTAAGCTTCTCCTTCAACTTTTGGAAGAAGCTTCGTCGCTTCTTCTTCTTATCTTCTTTCGCGCCATCTGGTGTACTCGCCGCGGATGAAGCTGGCGTGTCTTCTTTCTTGGGTGTGCTAACTGTTTCGGTCGTGGTGGTGTCGACGCCGGTAGTAACAGTTGGTTCTGAAGGCGCCGCTGCATCTTCTGTAATATTCTGAATCAGTTCGACATCCTTTCGAGCATCTCAGATGATATTCTTACCTGCAGGTTTTGCTGCCTCGGGTTCTGTAGGTGCAGGGGCAGTCTCGGTCGTAGCAGCAGTAGCAGTTGGGGCTGGTTCGCCCACGGCTTCTGAGGGCTTTACATCCTTGAGTAGCTCGGCCTCCACAGCAGCTTTCTCCTCAACGGCTTCAGGGTTTGCTGCGGCCTCGGGTCCTTGCTTGGACTCAGCTATAGACTCCTTCACAGCTTCTGGAACCTCGACAGCAGCAACTGCTGGTGTTTCAGTGGCGGTTGGAGCTGGTTCACCAGTGGCTTCCGAAGGCTTGATCTCTTTCAAGAGTTGCTCCTCAGTAGCGGCTTTCTCTGCAACAGCCTCGGGGTTTGTGGTAGCCTCTGGAGCTTCCTTGGACTCCGCAATGGATTCCTTGACCACTTCTGGGACGTCACCTTTCTCTTCTTCCACGAAGGCCTCTCGCTTTGGTTCTAAGGGTTGCTGACCGGCCAATTCTGCTGTTGTTGTACCAGCACCGGCAGATTGAATAGTTGGTCCAGCGGATTCGACAGGCAGAGATGATTCAGGAATAATGTTCGATGATTTCTCTGGTACCGAAAACTCCTTCTCGGCGGCAGCGCCCGCTGCGACACCGGCAACACCGGCAGCACCTGCAGCGATTGGGAGAGTTGTTGTAGCGTTTTCGTAGTCTTCCTTTGAAGTAGTCACATTTGCACCGACATCGCCGATAGACTGAGGCACCTCCTCGCCAGGAGCAACTTTGACGGGATTGCCAGCACCTTCTGACGCCGGTATAGGCTTGACAGAAAATTCCTTCGCTTCGGTAGCTGGCGTCTCCGGGAAAGCGCCGGGTGGTGACGTATTGGATTCGACAGGGGCCTTGATGTTCTCAGTCGTAACCACATTGTTGACATTGCCGGAACTGTCGGTCTCAGTTGGCGCCTCACTATCGGTAGTCCAATTTCCATCCACAACGAACTACAGTTCACAGATTAGTTATTTGAATAACCAGACAAACGTGACCGGTCCGCGGCCTTCGCAGCTCATGGTCTGTCGCAAGTACTCTCTTTCACTTCACCGGAGCAGCTTTAACCCAGATTGGGCTCCCCATTCACGGACCTTGTAGAGGAACAGCCACTCCAAAAGGCGCCGAAAGTGCTTGCGACATGAACATGAACCGCAGGATTTATCATCACGGCCGTGTGCGCAGGAATTACATCCTCATACCTTGTAAAATACTTTGTCGGTTGACGGTAATTGCACATCCTTCTCGAAAACATCGCCGACCTTTTCCAGCTGGACAGTTTTGCCCCAATCGTCGAACGTGCCAGTAACGAAAACTTCGGAAGCGGCGTGAGGCCTACAAATAACACCAATTGGTCAGCATCAAAGTCTTCAAAGATACACATAAAGCGAGTGCGTGTTTCTCCTTGGATTCCTTGCGTGGATGTGAAGATTGTTCATTTGCTTCAGATGCGACGTACCACTTGAAGACAAAGCTACCCATGTTGCGTGGGGGTTGTCTGTTTTTACCGCCTCGTTTCTTTCCTTGTGGCAGGATGTTCAATTCGCGACTCTACAATTCTGTCGACGGTTAGAATGAATTTGCAAAAGCAGTCAAATGAGCTCTAGCAATTTGCGCAAGTTTTTCCTGACATGCGGCTGGTCGGGTACATTGGGTTCACGGATACCAAGTACTATTGTAAGCTCGCAATCAAAGCTTGCTTGACGCAAAGATGAACCGTGCTTCGTGGGGACCAAACTTACAAAATCGCAGTCGACGAGAAGGATGAAGTAGTATTTGGTAACAGATCGTGTGATTTCTCACCAAATGATAGCAGCGACAAACTTTAGAAAGCAACAGAATCTTCTTTGGGGACAGAAGAAGCAGACTGGAGAGGTGAATTGATTTAGCCGTAAGAGTGAAAAGGGTCACAAAATCTGACTGAGAATAGGAACGAACCTGAAAGCGTGTGACGGAAGTGAGTGGAATGGACTTCAGGAAATTGGCTGCAGGCGGGGCGGAGTTAAAAGGATTACGGTACTGGTACTGTACTAAACAAGCTCGAGAAGGAGGCTGGGATGGGATCATTGGGATGAGCTCTTTTTCGCCCACTCTTCTTCTTCTTCTTTCCTCCTTTCTAACAATGGAGTGAAAGCTAAATCGAAAACTAGATTACAATACTCTATCCTTATTTTTGCACTTTAATCTCCCCTTGGACAATGATCCGAGTGCAATCATCGATGGTTGTTGTATTTCATCCAATTTGGAACCCAGGACTCCCCCATACTAATAATACTCTGAAGTGCTTTGTACCTTAGGTAGCAAAGAGTCCCCACAGGCCAACGCAACCTCCACCCAGCACCAGATCTGCAACCCATGGGAACTGGGATGACGGCAGAAAGTGGTCTTGGTGGAACAATGTAACGATGGATGTTGCCTTGGTCGACTCGACTCTGGATCCCGACTTATACAAAAGACCACATTAAAACATTCGGGCATCGTTCTCGCTGCCATGAAGTACTTTCAGAGCATGGACTGGTCTCCCAATTTCTTTGTCTCAATGAATTAAACTAACCTCATGTCCATCAACCCTATCACTGTCTACTATCGGCCATTGCTCTCAAATAACCTCATCATCAATGTCCATATTCCGGAGTTCAAAATATAGATCGAAACGACCAGCAAATTTCACGACCTATGTAAGGCGCCTATGTCTATTGGACCCTATCACACTATGCGGTATGCTGTTTCGTAACAATGGCAACGCTCCAAAGTGCTTTGACATGGAATCACAATTTGCGTGATCCTAATAGACCTAGATTTGCCAAACCCTTCCGTGCTTGCTCCTGATCGCTCTGATACCTATAGACACCATGCTGAACCTATTCCCTCTGGACATCCTCCTTCTCTTCCTCCTGTTTTGGTTCAGCCTCAGAAGCCGGTGGTGCATGTAGTGCAATTGTAGATGAAGTCTTGTTCTGATCTTGCTTCGCCTCCTTAGCCGCTCCTTGGCTTTCTTGTACTCCTGCTAAAGCAGTACTAGCTGGCTCTGGAGCCGGCGATGTAGCGCCAGAAGGTGGTCCTGGAGCAAGCCTTGGATTGACCTGCGGTGGATTTGGTAGACCATTCGCAGGGCTGGCTACTTGAGGTGGCGGAGGGGGCGGTGGTGGAGGTGCCACTCCGGCGCCAGAAGTGGGAGCCCCAGGATTCGGATTGGGAGGGCCTCGAGAGCCTTGCCCGTTCTGTCCCTGAGCTGCCTTTGCTCTTGTCTCGGCTTCTACACGCTCCCGTTCTGCTTCTCTGCGCTTAACCATATCCGCGTTGTAGATCGGATTGGGGAACCTCTCGACAATCTTTTTGACATGTCCCAGTAACACCTGCTCGTGCTTCGTTTCACCGCCAGGTAGAATGCTCTGTTTCCGACCGCCCAAGACACGAGCCCGCACAGACCCGAACGCATCCTGCAATCTCTTGCGCTCTTCTCGATCTGGAGTGTCGGCGTAGATGGCATATTCGAAATTTTGTATTGTGAAAAGGCCTTCAGGAGTACAAGGCAGCATGGGATCCAGTTGTAAAGGTTGTGGTTGCGAAGGATGTAGGTTGTTAGGAGTCTGTCCAGGTGGACGATTCTGTGGTGAAGGTTGTGCCTGTCGGTTTGGTGGCTGCTGTGCTGTTGGAGGATGCGGTGGTTGCGGAGCAGCCGGTGCAGGACTAGGCTTGAGGATGCCCATGCCAGACTGAACAGTCGGCGAAGACGCATTCGGTGGTGGTGCAGATCCCGGAGATCCATGTTGCGGCGGGGGCATTGGCTGCTGAGGTGGTTGTCCAGGAAAACCATAGGAAGCAGGAGTGCCTGGTGGTGGATATTGACCTGGTGGCATATTTTGTGGCGGGAAGTAGGGCATGCCAGGTGGTGGCGGAGCTCCCGGGGGGTATTGTGGATAAGGGGAATACGGGCCACCGAAAGGCTGGCCAGGAGGTCGAGCTCCCGGTGGAGGGTACCGTGGTTGGCTCTGATCGGGCCGCTCGATTGGCTCCGGCTTACGCTTCTTCTCCTTCTCCATTGTAGCTCCCGGAACAACCCTCCAACTCCAACCTTTGCCATCTCTTTCAGCATGTTCAAAGAGGTTGCGATCACCGTTGAGGTTATGTCGCACACTACTTTGCCAACCGTCCGTGGGACACCTATAGACAAAGTAAGGATACTTGAGTTTCAGCGCCCTGTAGATATTGCGTAGAGTGAGCGGCTTTGGTGACTCTTGCAAAGCCTCGAAAATAAGGACGGTGTAGTTGTATGGTGGCTTAGCCAATTGTTCTTCTGTGAAGGTACTTTCGGGAGGGTACACTGGTGATGGAGACTTCTCCTCTCTTGCCCGCTTCGTTGGCTTTGACTCGTCATCACTACCAGGTTCAGCCGAACCCCCCTCACCGTTCCCCTCTCCTTCTGCAGGAGTACCGTCAGGGCGCTTGCGCTTGGTGTATTTTCTCTTCTCGGTCTTCGGTGCATCGGGATCTTCGGGTTCCTTTGGTTTCACGATCTTCTGCCTTCCACTTGGTGGAGGTGTAACGCCACCATTTGCCTCTCGAAGAGCCGCAAGTTTCTTGGCTTTTTCGATCTCTCTCCTCTCTCGGTTCGACATGATACCGTCTTTAGGTGGGCGACCGGGTCCACGTCGTTTAGCGGGTATTTGGGGATTAGCAGGGTCAACGGGACCAGCCAGGGGTTGAGAAGGTGTTTGAGAGTCCAGTTTCTTTTTAGTAACGAGCTTGAGTCGTGGACCGGATTTAGGCTTGGAATCTTGGTCATCGTTTTCAATCGAATCCTTCACATCCTCGTCGTCATCTGCTTCGAGTTGCATCTCTTCATCATCGACCAGTGAATCCTCAAGAGCAGGTATATCATCATGGGCAGGTGCAGTAGGTAATTTGAACTTCACTTCCACACCACCAATCTGAATCTGAGCTCCATGATCAAGAGGAAGCGCAACGCCTTGAGCATGCCAACGACCATTCAAGAAGGCTCCATTGCGACCAAGAATGATTAATTCGAAGTAGTTCTGTTGGAAATTCCACGCTATTCTGACATGGCGACGAGAGATCGACTTATGAGCGGCGATCTCTTCAGCACCATCCTGACCCGCGGTAGGATGAATTGGAATTAGAGGGTTTTGATCTGGCGACGGGAGAAGGGCTTTTGGGTCAACAGGCCTCGGTTGTTCGTCCTCTGCTAATACAACGGCGCCGGCGGCATAGTCGTAGGGTTTCTTCACTATGTTCAAGTGCATATCTTCGGGCTTGATAATGTCCGATCCAGCACCATTAGACGAGTGCGGTTTTTCTTCTGGTGGTTCTTCCTGATTGTCGTCTACACCACAGAACCCGCCACGTTCGCTGACTACACTACCAACGATACCAGACTCATCTCGTTTGACTCGGTGAGCTAGGTGTGAAGCCTTACCACTGGAGCTTTTGTGATGGAGGTGGCCGCTGCTGGAACGCTCTCGTGCTTCTGCAGCTCGTAGAGCCAGGACATCTCTTCCCAGTTCACATGAATGAGTCGTGATGTAATAGTTACCATCCTGAAATTCCAATTTGGCGAATGCCTCGATCTGACCTCGTTCTGCCGGTTTCCGCATGTGGTCTGGAATATCCTCTCGTTGAAGTCCTTCAGAGGGCGAGGGTAAATCTTCAGGCGCATAATCAAGGTTTGAAGGATCAAAGGCAGGAGCAAGTGAATGAAGTGCATGAAGTGATTCCGCATTCAAGGGTTGACTGAGCATGTCCTGATCTTGGGAGACTTGTAGTGATAGTGCGTCTCCATTCAATGCGGCTGAAGCATCGATTCCCGTCAGCACAGACGCATCGAACCCGTTTTGTACAGGGGCGATCTCCGCCTGTTGGGTGTCTACGGCGTGCATTAAGCCATTCACCTCCGCTGGTAAAGCCGAGTCTCCATTTTCGGGATTTTCTTGTTCGTCTGCGGTTCCACTGATGTCCTTTTCTAAAGACTTCTGCAGAGTCTCTGCCGGCTTTGACAAACTATCTCCCTGTGACAATTCAATCTCTTGCTCTGACACTTGTGTTCTATCCTTTGCGCTCTCGTCCGACTCCTTGTGCTGTCTCGTTTGTGCGGGTTCTTCGGTCGCGCTCGCCTTATTTGGCATAAGTTGCGCCAACAGATTGTTGACTGCGCGTCTTTTTGCTTGGTCGTCATCTTGGTCTACATTATACATCAATCAGCAAGATCATTAGATCTGTTCGGTCCGGGGAACGTACCGTTTGAACTAGTTGTTTCGTTTGTTCTCGTCGGTTGCAGCGATGAATCTGGCCCTGAATCGTTGTCTTCTCCGTCTGTAAAATGCCCGCCATGCAGGTCTATCGGGTCGCTGAGACCTTGCCGTCCCACCATAGACGTCGCCATGGTCGCGACGATATGATGGGAGCAAGAAGTGACGGGGAAATGCTTGTCGTCTTCGTCCTTCTCGTGGCAGTGTCGAGCGGTGAAGTCTGGCCGTCGCTGATGTCCCGAAGTTCTTTTCAAGGCGAGCGTAATTTATTACATTACATACAGACGTTTAGGTCCCTAGTTCCTTCTTTGGTTGGCGGCTAAGCCAACCAGAAGGCGCAAACAGGCCGAAGAAGTGGGCGGGGGACATTAACTTTTACTTTTAGAAACTGGTACCCTGCCCTGTCTCTATCAGCGTCAATGACTTGCCTCAATCAAGATTTGCGCAAATACCCATTCCCTTCTCCATGCAACGAAGGGACCCTGGTCCAGTAACGACATGAAGCACGCCAAACCCTACAGGTGATTCGTTCCTCAACACGCAACAGTCTCTACGGCCATCAGAGCCTCGAATCTTGGTCCTATACTACGTAGGATGGACGTGATGATACGTGCTTCGTTCATCCTGAAATGGCCATTTGCTAACTCTCCACTGCACGTGAAGAAAATTTCTCTGAAGTTTGACGAGCCCTCTCGTTCGTACCTTTCGCCATCCTCCGCTGGCGCCAACAGCAATTCGCCAGAACTCGTCCTTGAGGCTTCCCCACATTTCTGTACTGTATTGTCCTTACACGGTCCTACGCTACCAGCAGATACAAATACCAGTATCGATAGTCTTTAGTACAAGGTACATAGTACATGGACCCCAAACCCACCGCACCATCCCATATCACACTCTGCGATAAGTTCGTACATGTACCATAGTAGTATCTCGGTCACAGATAGTACTGTATTAATTCGCGATATTCCGAGTCCTTCATAGTGGATGGAAGATGTTTATGCAGAAGCATCAGTCATAACTCCTTTGTATGACGTATTCGTCGGTGTCTTGTATCGGATGACAACTATCGGATGACTCACTTGGCGATTACTCCTCCTTCATGACTTGAGCTTCGTCTCATCTCTGGCCAGTCGACTGATCCAGGGTCCATCCCAGTCATCTCCTATGGCCCCAAAGTCCAAGAAAGCAGGCAAGTCGGAAGCCGTTTCGACAGCTTCAAAGACCAGACCCAAAGCGTCAGCAGAATCTTCCAAGCCGCCCGACTGGCCAGCTCTAAACCCCCTCGTCCCGACTAGATCTTTGTTCATAGACACCTTTGTCCCGTCTCAGATACTCACGATCCGCAATCTTTTCACTTCCACCCTTTGCACTCGCTATGTCTCATTCCTCTCGTCTCTTCCCCTGACCACCACTCCACTCACCAAATCTCGTGACCTTGCCGTTCGGGTCAACGACCGCTTTCAAATAGATGACCCGGCTTTCGCGTCAACATTGTGGTCTCAAACTGCCTTGAGGGACCTGGTTCTTGCCTACGAGGACCAAAACGTCTGGAGCGATGGCAGAACATCGTCATTCCCTGAGATTTTGGGGTTAAATTCGAATATCCGGATCTATCGTTATCGCCAAGGACAATTCTTCGACCAGCATTACGATGATAGTAACAATCTAAACTTTCCCCTTGAAGGTGGGAAAACAGTATCGGCAAAGACGACGTGGACGCTGTTGATATATCTCAGTGTTTGTGAAGGCGGAGAGACTGTGTTCTACCCGGACAGGCAGAAGGGTGGCAGACGAGATCCAGAACCTATCAGTGTAGCCCCTGAAGTTGGTTTGGGATTACTCCATCGGCATGGCGATAGATGTATGCTGCACGAAGGAAAAGAGGTAACGCAAGGCGAGAAGTGGGTGTTGAGAAGCGACCTAGTAGTCAGGCGGTAACCTCATCCCTGCATCAAAACTCTCATAGAAACGAGCAACGCTGTTCTGGCCTCAGGAGTAACGGTTATTGTAAGAGAACATCTTATTCTTTCTAGCTTTGACAACAGGTAAAATCCAAAAAATAAACCTAGGTTCCATGGGTAACCGTTCGTGTGAACAGAAAAGCACCCATTTCTCAAATTGTTGTAGGTGGCAAGCAGCCAGATCTCGGGAGACTATGATATATGATTCGATGTAGAAATGACAACTCCGCCAACACCTGGGTTCAAAAGTGACCTCCAGGCTTCGTTAGACAATTAATCTGCAACACTAATACTTGCTTTCAGAATAACGACACATGATCAAGACGGTTGGGCAAGGCACGCTAGGACGGTGCAATTGAAAACCGAACCGTGTCCTCGGTCGGATTCGAAGCTCAAGCCAAAACACTCGCCGAGCAGTCCATTTACATTGCCATCTCCGCTTGCAACTTCCTCAGCTCTTCTTCCTCGTCGTCTTCTTCTTGTGGTGTAACTCTGGCCTTTCCTTTGACTGTCATTGATGAGTCACTGGTGTTAGCCATATATCCATAAACATTCTCGGAAAAGCTGTAGGGGAAGCATTCAACTTACGTTCTCCATTTGCTGCGGCAGGTAATCTATTTAATTCATCATTGACTGGTACACTGCCAGTCTTGATCATGCGTTCATCCATCGCCTCTTGCTCCAATTCGTCGAGTTCTGCGTCAAGTTCGGTCTCATCGATTGGTTCGCCTATTGGAGCGTTGGTAATCGCACTGGCTATTTCTTCACCTAAAGCGTGCTGTTCACGGAGTTCATCCCTATAGAAGGAGCGTCAGTATTTCCAATCTAGGTGTTGACAAGCTGTAACCCGGTGTATTTAGAGACACATACATGGTGGCATCAACTTTGTCTATAGTTAAGCCACCATGAATTTGCTTCATGGCAGCACCCGCATTCTTCATGGCATTCAAGGTTTCCTGGTTGATGTTCGCAGCCTCAATAGAATATATTTGTTGCTCGATCTGCGTTGCTTGTGCAGTCGTCTGTTCGAGTGACTTTTCATGGACCTTCTTCCTCCGTAACGCAGCCTTTGCAGCTAGGCAAGCAGGTCAGTATCCGTGATGGACTCTAGCATCGAGAGCTGCCAGCAATTCAACTTACCATTCTTATTCGTGTTGATATTTTTCCTGGCAATGGCATCTTGCTCCGCCATAAGGTTTTCTAAATGCTTTTCCCGCTTTTGTAACATGTCCAGTTGCTGCCTCAAAGCAAGGATAGCATTCTTTGGAGCATCTTTCCGCTTCTGAGCGGCTGCGCCGCCAAACCAACCCCACATATTATATACCGATCGAAAACAAACAAGGTTGATTAGGTCTGCTGCAACTTAGAACGTTGCTAGGGCGCTCAAGATGGTGAGGAACAAGGGAGGCTGGAAAAAGATGCTGATCGGACCAGGTAAGACGATGCTCGAGCGGGGTTGTGTATTCTTCTCACAGTATCTTCAGGCCGGCGACGAAAATCGAATTTCTTAGGTTATCGATAGAAGATACCAAGGCTATTGGAGATGTTGTAGGTTTAGCAATTTATTCGAGTATGCGACTCGCCATGGATGATGTTGATGCCTACAGTGAAGATCATACGAGATAATGAGGTTCACATGGTCTTGGCGGGTTGCCGCTACGTCAGAAAGAATTAAGCTTCCCTGCTGGCCTTAGGCTGAAATGGGCCTGGACCGCATCGCAAATCTCTGGAGTACGCATATCTACAGCGCCTTACCTACATTGTGCGGTACAAAGGTTGTACTGCTTATCTGGTAAAGCGACCGTGGAAACAATCAGCTTCACAAACGGGGACTGGCTGTGCAGATTGTTGTTCATGTTGTTGAATTCTTACGATACCCTCGAACCCATACGACTTCCCCATGGCTGATGAATCTGCTCGTGACTCGCACCAACGAAAACGGATAACATGAGCGCGACACACCATGGTCCTCCTCCAAGCAAACACGTTTTCCTATCCCAGATTCATAAGCTCCCCGATCTACTAAAGATCCGCTTTTTAGGATGGTATAGGCCCTCACTCTTGTGAATCCTTCGTGCGTGACTGATGGTTTCCAGCGTCGTATCGTACGACGTGTCTAGGGGCGTGCTACGGCTTCGGCATGATCAATCGTCGGCGGACCTTTGTGAGGTCGACGTTGATATCACACATGTACTGGGTTCTATCACATCTCCAGCTTGTCTGTTTCCAGGTTATTGGCTCAATGTCATTGGATATGTACAGCGGCCATCACGGAGGAGAAAACGCAATACTGCTCCTCCAACGCCTACATCATCCACAACTCAAACCACTGTCCAGGCTGTTTTGGTTTGGGATGCTACTGCCCTAAGGATTCAAGCCTACGAGCGGGCACTCGCAGATAAACAGGCTGTAGAACGTGCAGTTAGAATGGCCACCCAACAGAAAGCAGAATAGGCTCAGATGCTTCGCGAGGTTCCACCTTTGCGCAACTTGTGCCGCTGTCCACACCATGGTTAACAAGATCTTTTCGGGCACGTCTGCTCCAAAATTTCCTTGGCGCCTCAGAAACTCAATCACAGTGAGTGCTTGGTTCTTGTGGGCCTGCGTTCAGTGTCTACCTTCTTGTGAGTCTCAGAGATTGATAGCAGCCGTTCACGGGTTGGATAGTACATATTGATCGCAGTACTATTCGTATAGTGAATGCTCTCCTTGTCAAGGGTTCAGCAGAGTATACATCCAGAGTATACATCAGGACTCGATTTCGCATTGTATCAACAGTGGCGAAGCGTACGGGAAATTGTCTCGACTTTCGAGACGACAGACTCGCCACGACTATAAAAGAGACCCGTGACCGCCACGCCACGCGAATGCAAAGCAAGTATGCCATACACTTGCAGTCTGCATGGTGCCCCAACTGGGAGAAGGAATATCTCGGCTACATTTCATGCAGGGTCTCTTGGTGCTTTGATTTATCCAAAACATTTTCAGAATCCAGATCCCATCCTTCAGCTTTGTCAGATCACATTGCAACTCGTTTGCCGTCTAGTCCAATGGTACTATAGGCGAAACTCAGTGGATAAGGTCCCAGTAGAAAGAGTCAAAGTGGATTGAAACATCTCTCATCCCTACCACAGGAGACTTGGCACCTCTTGTAGACCAGCCATGTGGTGATTGTAAGACAAGGTCGATAAGAAGAGTAGGTGTACTCGCAAACGATGTTCTGTCATTGGATACCACAGCCCGACGATACCTGTGGCGCTCATATCATCAAGGATATGTGACGATAGCCTGTTTGATGGGTTTTCCTCTACTCTATTCGGGAAGACTATCAGTTGTGGCGCACGGCTTGATGTGGATGCCAACTAAATTTGGACTTTCGAGTACTGAGATACTTTTTGCAACCTACTTGAATTATCTTAGCGCCAGTTGACTTGTGATCTGTAGCACTTCGTATTTCAAGTTTCTCTCCTTCTCACAATAGTTCGCTGGCCATGATATGTGACCGATGGGCTCGACGATATCTATCGGTTTCTTATCTCGCAAAGCAATGCCTTGAACAGAATACGGATATTGTGAAAACTTTGCGCTTACCAGCTTTGCCAACTTCCCAGTACAAAAGTTAGCGCCGACAACAACATGGACCACAGAAGCCTGGGATTATCCATAAAACAGCCACAAGTCGCTTAAACGTTTCCAAAGGTGGTTATTACGTCTGGGCACTTTCGACAAGCATATCTCAAAATGTGGCCGGCCCTACCGAGTCGGTACTCGAATGGGACAGCTGATGACCCCAATTGGTCAGCACAAGCAAGGTGAGCCTCGTTCTGGACGAGATCAACCAGGTGATGATTCGGTACACAAGGCGAGATCTAGCAAAGGATCCATATCCTTGTTACCTGGCCACACTCATGGATCACCGACAACTCACGAGTACCTTCCCAGTTTTATTCTGGGTATGATCCCATGCACATACTAGCCTATTATGGCACAGTCTGCTTTGCACCTCGACTGAGAGCGATCGCCAGGGTCATGGACAATGCTTCCTCGATGCCCACGTTGTGGACCAATCCGATGGTACCTCCCGTCAGTGATGGACTATGCACCTTGATCGATCGTTCATAGCAGACACGGTAAATATCCAGGCACTGTGAGGGTGCCGGCTGATAACTAGCCACGCCTCAATGGAAAGTCTCGAACTTGCTCCTTCTATCTGTCACGGTGGCTCCGCTTTTTTCTCTCCTTCGTCTCGCAGCAGCTGCCTCAATGGTCTCTTCTCAAGATATCAGAGGCGCAGAAATGGCCGTCCCAGGGCCTCACCACCCTTAGTCTTGTTCTTTGGCTGGCTGCTACTCCTCAGCTACCATTCTGGGCGTGGACCTAATTATCTGATACTATGGTGGAATATCGAACGCCACCAGACATCTGGACCTGCTTAGAGGAAGGGCCTTTAAACCATTAATTACTTTAGATGCTATACCAGAAACTTTCAAGTCTATTGATCAGATCTGGACCTAGAGGTGACTCTTCTTATACTTGTGTGTCTCCCTATGGCGGCTTGTTGGTTCCCTGATTTTTCTTCTGTTTCCCTTTTGCTTTTTGACCTACTTGCAGAAGACTTTCTAGAGGCCCTCCATATCTTAGCTCCCGATTGATAAGAAGAGATCTTTAAGAGGTGGTGAACACCGTGAACAGTGGTGTGGCTTTGATTCTATCGTTTACAAACAGCCTCTATTTCTCCTATCCCTCCTTTGAACGTCGATACCATCGCTATGAACTTCATCAAATCGTACCTCAAACCTCGAGAGAAGGATGGATCCGTCCCAGACAACGCTCCATCAGGGGCTGTATCAACTACTGTCTTACCATCTGGAATGTCAACGCCAACTTCATCCTCGAATCGTTCATCCTACTACCCCAACGGTGACTTTCGCAATGCACCAAAGAAGGAAATATTGGATGTTAAGATAGATGTCATGGTCAATTGGCTCCATCAACGTCAGATGCAGAAGATGTGGTACAATGGTGGGCTGGAACAAGGTGTAATTCTCAAAAAATCTCGTGATGAATTCGTCTGTTGCCCTAACGAGCTCAGCGAAGTGCCAGGCGGGTTCCGTGATGCTGTTAAGAGTTTGAACGTTCGAGTAAGTGCTGCACGAATTTGATAATTCTAATGCTAATTTGAAAGTGTGCGATGACCGTGAACACCAGAGTCATCAAGTTATTACTGCGAAAGGATGACTTGACATATGTGCCCTTGGCGGATGGCTTGCGGCTCCAAATCCTTCCAAATACGTCGTTTCTACCACAATGTCAGAAGCATCACTTTGCTGCCTTCATACAAGACGCCGCAATACTTGTGGTGTGGGATGATGACCCAAATCATCTCTTAGACAGGGCTCAAAGCATCGAAGACCAGCTAATGCATATGATATGGAGGGACCAAAACGAAGAAGAACTAGATGAGAAAACTAGTGCTCCGAAAAGTAAAATGACCAGCAGAGCTCCCAGTATTTATATTCAAGAAACAGATAGTTCCGATCTCGAGGACGTCTTTGAAGAGACCCCACGTAGAGTGGTTCTCATCCAACCGGTCCTCACGGCAATGACCATTGCGCTTTGCGTTGCGGCCATCGCTGCCGGGTGGAGAAAGATAGCTATCGAGTTAGCCGTCGACTCAAAGTATATCAGAATTGCTTTCATTGCCGCAGTCCCAATTCAGATGTGGCTCGCATTGGTTTGTGACATAAGTCATTCGTCTGGAATTTTGGCTAACATCACATCAGTTTTTCTTTCAGTCCATTATCAGTTGCCTCGCTCAACTTTTTGGTCCTATCAGCCAGATGAACCAGAATTCGAAATTCTTCTCGGGACTGCCCCCTCACCGACTTCGTCGCAACGTTTTACCCCACGTCACGATCCAGTGCCCAGTATACAAAGAAGGGTTGTGGTCCGTCATTCATCCTACTGTCCAGTCCGTCAAAGCGGCAATTTCAACATACGAAATGCAAGGGGGCACTGCCAATATATTCATCAATGACGACGGTATGCAGTTGATCTCCCCAGAAGAAGCTCAAGAACGTCGTGAATACTACGAAGAACACAACATTGGCTGGGTAGCTCGACCGGCCCACAGCCCGAAACCCAAAGATGGTGAGAAGGCTTTTATTCGTGCTGGAAAATTCAAGAAAGCCTCGAACATGAATTATGGTCTGGCGGTCAGCGCTCGCATCGAAGACAAATTATCTCAGGCCGAGCGCCACGAAAAGTGGACAGCTGCTGATGAACGTCATGCCTATGATACGGCATTTTCTCAAGTCCTTGAGGAAGACGAAGGACGGACTTGGGCTGAAGGTAATGTTCGAATTGGTGACTATATTCTTCTCATCGACTCTGATACCCGCGTCCCTGTTGATTGCTTCCTCGACGCAGTCAGTGAGATGGAAACGTCTCCCCAAGTTGCGATCATCCAGCATAGTTCAGGCGTCATGAATGTAACCACAAGCTTTTTCGAGAAAGGAATCACCTTCTTTACCAATCTCGTTTACACTATGATCACTTTTGCTGTTGCCAATGGAGATGTAGCCCCTTTTGTCGGCCACAACGCCTTTCTCCGCTGGTCTGCTGTCCAAGACATTGCGTATACGTGCCCAATCGACGGTACTGAAAAATATTGGTCTGAGAGCACTGTCTCTGAAGACTTCGACATGGCTCTTCGCCTTCAAACATCGGGGTACATCCTTCGTCTTGCATCATACGCCAACGGCGGCTTCAAAGAAGGCGTTTCACTCACTGTGTATGATGAACTTGCTCGCTGGGAAAAATACGCTTACGGCTGTAACGAGTTGGTCTTCCACCCATTGCGTTATTGGCTGTTCCGTGGCCCATTCACACCTCTTTTCCGCAGATTCATGGGCAGCAATATGCCGTTGCCCTCGAAGTTCACTATCATGGCATACGTGGGAACGTACTATGCCATCGCAAGTGCTTGGGTGTTTGTGCTACTCAACTATTTTGCCATGGGCTGGCTTCAACCCATATTGGACAAGTACTATCTGGAAAGCTTTGGAGTTTGGTTCAGTATCATCGTTGTCTTCATTGGGTTGGGAAATCTTTCATTGGCAGTTTTGAGATATAGATCTGAGGGTCGATCCTTTGGAAGTGCTCGTAAGTCCTATTTCTCCTCGTGTTTCAGTGTCTCGGGCTTTGCTATGGTCTTCAAATACTAATTCATGTTCCTTCAGTCCTCGAAGTAATAAAATGGATTCCCCTACTCGCCATCTTCGTCGGGGGTCTATCCCTCCACGTCTCCCAAGCAATTTTATCCCACATGTTCAGCATTGACATGAACTGGGGCGCCACCAGCAAGGAAGCCAAACAAACCTCCTTCTTCCCCGAACTCGCACTCGTATTCAAGAAGTTCAAATTCACTTTCCTCTTCTGTCTCGTCTGTATCGCCGGTTTGATCCTTCTATCTGGTGTTGGGGGAGTGGTTCCTTGGGATTGGAGAATCAAGACAATCGATGTGATTTGGCCGGTGGCTATTTTGGTGACGAATCATGCCTTGGTTCCGATTGCATTGAATCCGGGACTGATGATGTTTACTTGGTAGAGGTCTCTTTGAAACGGTTGATCGGAGTTCGCAGGGAACATAGAGTGATGATTTACTTAATGGATGAGAAAGGTCTGGGGCTTGCACATATATCGAGAACATTTTCTTATTGTCATTGATCATGCTTTTCTGCTTGTTCGTTCGTCTCCTGGAAGGGGATAACAAGATAGATACAGTACCTCAGCCTGTCGCCAACGGCTAATAGCATCCATCATAATCACACAAAAAGATTCTATGGATCATGATATTGTATCTTCTATGGAGTCTCCGAGGGATTAGAAGCGGAAACGTAATCGATCATTCTGTCTCGGAAGGAATAGTCATGTCCATATGGTCTCTGCTTGAGCTTTCGTCCTGGAGCTGTCGACACGTTTGTATGTTCTGATCGTCACCCGTATAAGGTAATCGGTATTCATTGCATATCTCTTCGGTGTACACGTAATGATGAGCTGACGACTCAATATCACAAATTGTTATTCATCGGTGGTATGTAACAAATTGGCCAACAGTCGTGGCTTTTATGCTGTCTTCCAGACACTGATATTCAATGAGTTCGTTTGAGAAAGCGTTTGTGGGGCACATCTAGCTGCTTCATATATCACGACAAAAATTCAGGATTCAAGTATCTTAGGCCTATGGCATTTACAGTAAAAGGAACAGTGGCCGATGGTGAATCTCGATGACAGTGTGAAACTAGGATTGCAAAACCTTAGAACTGCCAGTGTGGTTTGGTTTTGGTGGCGAATTGAGGACGGTACTCACGTATGTTTAGACACGGTCTAAACATCTATATTTGCATATCTCTGCCTGTGACGGAGACAGTGCCATACCTATTACCGAGCTCATCAGATCTCGAATCGTGACTCTCAGCCTGTAACAAAGCTTCAAGGCAAGACCGAACAGTATTGTTAGATTGATATCTGTTGACCCGAGTATAGCAATGCGGCAATATCGGGCTGCTCGGACGTTGCCTCTGGAGCTCGCCCAGCATGTTCAAATCTATTTCGAGGAAGAACTTTGTAAGTCTTTCTCATATTTTAGATATATAGAATGGTTGCGGTAGGATCACCAACATATCCTTGGGCTTAGACATTGCAAACCTTTGGTACTTTGCTAACATCCAGGATTCTAGACACCCAATCCCTGACGCTTCTGATATCACTTATCACATCGTCAACTACACATCCAGACCCGTCTAAGTCGCCCGCCATCACTCCTCCTCCATCCTATCTCTCGCTCGCTGCAACCCTTAGCCTCCACCCGCTCACAACAACTCGTACCAAATCATCAGCCTCGGACCGTCACGAGGCTTCATTGCTTGCTCTCAAGCTACTTAAACTTACGCTCAGGATCGTCGGCCCTGTTAACGGGCAATTCGCTCAGGCTTTTCAATTCAAACATTTTGAAGGTGGGCTCACCAGACATGGCCGTGGAGAGCGTGAGATCACCGGCATACGTCTGCCAAGCTATCCTAATTCGGACGGAACTGCTCAAGACTTTGAGGCACAGTTAGAACGAGCTTACGGGGATGGCGATCCCGCCAGCGGACTATTGAAGAACGAATTCAGCGATAGCGGCAGCTTATTCGTCCGTGCCGAGGACTTTTGGACCTGCGTCGGCTGGAGTTTTAATTGTAGCGTTCTTTGCTTCAGACAGAAGCCTGGAAACATCTACGAGAAACGTTGGGAACGTTGGTGCGCCTGGCTAGAATTCATGCTCGACCTGATGGAAGAAGACTGGCGGATCAGGGAAATCAAACCTGAACCGGGAAGCAATACTGCTACAGACTCTCGGCTAGTGGAAGACGAACTCAAGAATAGCCTAATCTATCGATACATCATCGAAGCAGCAGGAAGCCATGGACGGGATCGTCGAATCATGCGTGCCATTTTCGCCGATGGAACGCCCAAATCGACCAACGAATTCAAAGAGATTTTCAAGAACGAATTGAAAGGGCCAAAAGAAGAGTCAAAATCACAAGGCAAACCCCAACCAACCCAATCCCACCCCCGCGTCAACATCGAAGAGGGGATCTACGGAGACTACCTCGAAGCCTCCACCGCCGACGAAGACTCCGACTCTTCACAACCCACCACCAATACCCGTCCCAAACGTCGCCAACCGCCCTCCGCCCACGATCCTTCATCCGAAGCCTCTCCCGACCCTTCCCTCCTCACCCCGACCGGCATCACTCTCTTCGGCTCTCATTCCTCCCTGACCCTCCGCCTCCGCCTCATGTCCCTCCTTCTAACCGTCTCCGTCACCCTCGGCAACCACGCCGAAAGCTCCAACTGGACCCCCACGACAATCTTGTCCCCGACCTCCTTAAACGACCTATTCACCGAATTCAGCAAATTCCTCCCGCTTCCCATATTCTCCACCCTCCTCTCCCCGACCTTCACCCTCCCTTATTTCGAACTCAACTACTACACAACGCTCTGCGAGAACCTCTTATTCCGACTCCTGGAACCCTGCGCCCCAGAAACCGAAAAACTGTATCTAACCCAACGGAAACTCGAGACGTGTTTCTTACCCTTTGCGGCGAACGGCACGAGCGCAGAAGTCAATGCAAAGGTCAGTTTGGTATTGGAAGGTCTGCTCAGAGCTATGGTCACAGGAGAAAAACAAAAGGGTGAGTATTTGAAGTGGAGGGAGAGTTTGGAGAAGGCGGTTGAACAGGGGATCGAGAGGAGAGAAACAAAGGTCAAGAAAAAGGATAAGGGTGACGGAGATGACGCCTGGGTGATTCTGGTGGAAAGTGGACAAAGGATGAGGGATGTCGTGAGGAGGTTGAAAAATGAAACATAAGAGGCCGTTCACGCATACCTTATATAGATACGCGAGGCAGTAATATAACCTCATCCTGTAATCCTCAGGCCTATAGGAGGTGAGGCTACGAGCAAGGACTCGCCACTTATACAAGTACGTCGAATGGCCACATCGATCGAGGAAGATATCACGCGATCATGAATCGTGAGACGGGATGAAAGTGTTGTTACATTAAACTGATACTATTTTGTATGGTTTTTTTTTTGTTTCGCCTCCAGCATAATCTGTCCGCCCTATAATTCATCCGGTTCCTCTGACAAGAATCCCACGCGTTTACGATGACTCTGTTTTCTCCACGTTAGCAAAACCCTGACAATGCTACCGGACTTGTAATCTTACCCAAGGCAACTTTGGAATGACAACCACCATCAACGCCACGAAATTGATCATAAAATAAGTCAAATCGTAATGGGTATAATGGGTGCTCAACAGGAACAAGCAAATCGGAACAGTCAACAGGAATTTCTTCGCCGGGGTATATTGATCACCATCGTCAATCTGTTCCCACATGTTGAGATTGTCATACGCTCCCGAATTGAATTCAAATGGTATGCCGCGCACCCAATGAAACATCAAATAAGAGCCGAACATGTAGGATATGTTTGTTAGAGTCCATGAGATTTCTTGAGTAACGCCAGGAATGATGTCGAAGAACACCTTGAGGGCAAGGATGAGAACTGGGTGAATTGTCCAAGCTCCTAATCGAATGTTGTTAGCGTTGTCCAGCGCCAGGTCGGTCTTGACCATGGATGCAAGTCATACCCTTCGCATTAACCCATTGAGAGTTCAAGTTCTCTTGCGCAGATTGATCGCTGATCTGTTCCAACGATTCGGGCGGCTCTTGGTATATGATACTACTAGATCTTCTTCTCCTTCCTGATTTTGTTCCAGTCATGGTGGCGCAATCAGGACTCGGTGGTTTCAAGTCATTGGAGAAGGAGATTGTCCGGTGCAGGGCGGTAGAAGACAGTTTGGCGGTTTTTGGATTTGCTCGTCGGAAGAAACGAGCTGCGGTGATGATCTGGTCGAGGCGGGATTCAGAGACGATGTAGAATCAAGCTGCAAGATGGTAAGCAGATATGTGAGAAGGTGTTGATTGGAGGGCTGACCTGCAGTTGTCAGGTCAAATGTGGTGCTTTCTCGTGAGAAAAGATCCCGAAGGTTCCCAGTTGCGTAGAGAGTGGATACTGATGAATGAGTGTCTGGGACCCGTGTGGCGGTTGTGGTTAGATCACGTCTTGAAAGGGCCGGACAAGGCGGCAGTTTTTCCTTGAGTGGGTGAAGTGAAATGGCTGTGGGGTGCATCAACAGACCTCAAAGAATATGTCGGGAGTGGTGACGAGGTTACGAAAGACGTGAAACTGCACAATAATCGTGTTTACAATGATGATGTCGCTAGAAGGGAAAAAGAATAATAAACGAGATGGTATGGCTTTAAAATGACAGGGTTCAGAGACGATCCCCAGCAATGTTGTCTGTCTCGTTTTGTCCACTTGAGTATAGCAAACTAATTACATGTACCTAAAGAGTACTTGCACCAGAAAGAGGACGTTCTAGAGAGGTCGACTACGAGTAAGAGGGAAGCTACAGTACATAATACCACCTTCTGGTTTGTCTCTAGCAGCTGCTTGCTCTTTTTCATTCCTTGATTTCCCATAATTACGCCTTACGAACTTAGAAAGCGTGCTTGCATATTTCAAGCTTCCTCTTCGGCCTCGCAGATGTTCTCGGGTTATTTCATGCCGCCTGTGCTTGCAAACCGATTTCCACTCTGAAACGGCGTCGTTTTGCTGCTACAGAGATACCCATCTCAAGTTGTACATGAAGTTCTCCTAGAAGACGATCTAAATCTTGATCGTTGATCTGTTCGATATCCCTAGATATTCTAGAAAAATCAGTAATGATAAGGCCAGTCGAAGGATTAACAAGTGACACAAGGAGGCTTATTTGTTCTCGATAAACTAATTAGGGTCTTTGTTAGTATAATATAGTATATTAGTTTTAATAAAGCAACCAGAGCAACTAGAGTATACGAATTGATTGTTTGGGTAAACTGGGGTCTTTGTTAATATAATATAGTATATTAGTTTTAATAAAGCAACCAGAGCAACTAGAGTATACGAATTGATTGTTTGGGTAAACTGGGGTCCTCGTTGATATAATATATAATATCTGGTACATCAGTTTTAATAAAAATTAATGGGGTGCTGGTTTAATACCTATATAACTAAAATAATCTTAGAAATTAAAAGAGTGATATATACCTTGCTGTCATGATTGTAACTATATCTTGACGAATATCTTCTCTCATTTGATGATTATCTTCTCTTATTTGACGTATTGCGTCTACAATTTGTTCGCCTGCAACAATCGCAGGCAGATTACGAGCTTTTTGGATCTCCCCACCAGCAGAAACCAAATATCCGCCCAGTAGGTCGAAATTGGGCTGTGGTGCGAGGATATTTGGCTGTTGTGCGGCGGCATTTGGCTGTGGTGCGAAAGCATTTGGCTGATCCATTGTGAAGACAGTGATAGTAAAAGGTAATTGTGATAGTAGTTGTGATGGCAATTGTGATGGAAATTGTGATGGTAGTTGGTTACTGACAGGAAGTGAATGGAGTTGTATTTAAAGGAGGATACAGGTGACCTGGGCGCGCTAAAAGATCAGCTGGTCATTCCCCACAAAAAGGCCCCACCACAGACTTTTCACCCACAAAACTAATTTTCTTTTTTATTTCATTGCACATGTATAATTCTATATTATGTTATGAATCACTCTGCTAAGCGGGTGATCCAAGTTTAGTCTTGTATCTAGGATAGGTATACAGCGTGGACTCTAAATAATATGCGAAATATCTCTTTAATTCGATAACTATATATAAATTAACTATAAAGAACTACTAACTATTTAAAAATAGTAATTATATATATATACTTAAAATAATTAATTCGATTATCTTATTTACTATAATTAATACTAATTATCCTAATTAAAGTAATCTAACTAATTATTTACGTGCTTTAAGTCGGTAAACCTTTTATTTACGTATACCTATATTAAAGTCTATTTTAAGTATCTTTTGTTATTTTAGTCGTAACCTTTTTTAAGATTTTGGTTTATAATACTATCCCTCTTCTCTATATAAAAGATTACACCCTCACTTAATCTCTATAAGTTTCTATCGTTTTTTCGTTCTTATGGCTTAATCATATCGATTAACTATATCTTAAAGTTAATCCGATTCTCTTCTAACCGTCGTTATTCTATCGTTTTAAAGATTAAAAGTTTAGGAATTAAGTTATTAGATATAAATTATTATATTCTATATTAAAATAGTAGTTTACTGTATTTTATTTTAAAAAGATATAGAAGATATTTATTATATATATTAAAAAATATAAGATATTATAATAAAATTTCTCCGAGGTAAAGTTTAATTATTTAGAGTAGCAGAAATCTATTTTATAGATTCGTGTTTAAGAGAAATATTAAGAAGTTAGTTGGTTAGTAGCGGCGGCCACGACTATCTACTCCGCCTTAACTAAGACTTAATAGAAAGAAGTTAATCTTTCCGTTCGAATTAATTAGTACGCTGAAACTTAATCTCGTATAATTCATAATAAACTATAGGTTTTAGACGATCTCGAGGCTTTCTTTTTTTTATATGATATCGTTATTATAGACTTTAATTTTATTTAGTCCGACGTATTTTTAAATAATCTCTACTAAGCAGTACTCTTATCTTCTATTATTAAAAATCCCTTTTTATTTTCGAGATAAGATTCTCCTTCGGTTTCTAAGTATTTTCTAGATTATCATATCCTTCCTATTTAATTAAATAATAGGTTTTTTCTCTAATCTTTCTATAGTTAAGAACCTTTTCGATCTTATACTTAAGTTCCTACGTCTTCTCGTTAATCTCAATTAATTTTATAAGTTTAACGTTTTAAAGTATCTTTATTAAAAGTAACTTATAGAATATCGGGTATATTCGTATCTATTTAAATAGATTAATTTTAAAGACGACTTCTCCGAGTTTCTCCTTAATCCTAAATAATCTAATTTTTATAAAGTCTAGTTTATCGCTTAATCGTTTTATTTTAATATTTTTTATATAATATAGACTATATCCCCCTCTTTAAGATCTAATCTCTTAGATCTTTTCTTATTTTCTTTTATTACTGTTTTTTATCTTATTTCTTTAAGTTTTTATTAAAGTATTTTCTAAAGTTCTATTAATTTTTTAATAGTAACTTTTATTTATTCCGCTATTAGTTTTTTTCCGATTTCTTATTATTTTATATCTAGATCT
>LCWF01000140.1:5395-77044 GCA_001006345.1 Phaeomoniella chlamydospora | reverse complement strand
TGTTTGGTTTTGGTTAGGTTTGTAGATACTGTAGGTAGGTAGGTAGTGGTGGTAGTTTGTAGTAGTGATAATTCGTATCCATTCTCTGTCTACAGTGATACTGTATGGCCTTCCCCTTTCTTTCTTTCCATTCTTTTCTTTTCATTTCAATTTTCTTTTCCCTTTTTCGTTCTTAATGGATAGGATATAGATGGATGGGATAGTTAAGGTACAGTACCTATCTAGGGTAACTAGTTGATATGCGATTAGGGAGATACGGTTTTACTCTTGCCTGTTTCGCTTTATTCTCTGCGCCATTTCACCTATCCTATCTGATCTTAGTTTATCCAGGCTTACGGTATCATCATTGTGATCGTGCCTACTTTCTTCCTCGCATCCCTTGCTCGAATCTGACAAATATGCAACGCACAAATAATCTGTCCTCGATAGATGGGCAATGCGCGGGACAATTCGGTGTTGGGGCGTCTGGTGGTCGGTGGGGGCGGAGCAAAGATGGATGGGAGACGGGAAGATGGGAGAGGCGGCGCTCTGTGTGTTTCGGGGTAGGTTGATTTGGTGAGGTACGGCGGTGGAGTACGAATTTCTTTGGGAGACTGAGAGGTGATCAAAGATTGAGGGACGTTTGTTGGGCGAGGAGGATGTTTTCATAGGTATGTTTCGCAGCAGGGTTGATTCTCCTTTTTTGACAATGTGATCGACCCTCGTTTTTGAAGGGGAGGATATTCGATCATAGGAGTTTCTCCAGAAACGTTAGAGACTCTTCGACTATCTCTTTCCAAGAGGTGTGTTCGATTGCTTCTCGCTTTCCACCGGTTTCTTTCATTATTTGACCATCCTTGGTCCAGACGTAAGTATACGATTGCGGTGATCGACCATCTGCAGAGATTAAGACGTATCGTAGAAGAAATGCTGATGGGGAGAATTGTAATTGTAATTGGCTCTTGTTTGACGACAGGCCGACACGAGCACCGAAATTGCTTGAGAACGGTCTTTCGGAGACCCAGCGGAGTGTTGATGTGTCCCGGGTCGTAGAGCCAGTGTGAGATAAGGGCAAGACCACTGATTCTATGGCAGAAACGACGTCCTGAAGGATCGTTTGTGATAGAGAGTTCTTGCAGTCTGCGACTGCTGGTTGTCGTGATGCAGGCAGACGAACTGACTGCCATAAAACTTCGGATATTGTAAACTCTGTACCCAAGATTGGAGGGCTGAGCAATGAACGGATTTTGACGTCGAGGATGCGGGAAGAGGGTAATTGGATGTTTATGCTCGACTCCAGGCGTGCTGTCAAAGAATCTATCCAAGCTGTTACGGTAGTCTGGGAATCTTTGCCAATGTCTGAAGGTAGTTCAGTGCCTTCAAATGGCTTCACCGTACTTGAAACCACAAATCCAGCTGCGCTAAGGGTTTTCAATTGTTCAGTGATCCATTTATCTAAGTCTTGGACGTTCTCGCGATGTTGTAGAAAGGCAAAGACTGGTCTCAGTAAGGGGTACTCTGGCACTGGTCGCTGCTTTGTTGTCAATGGTGGTGGCGGTCTTGTTCTGCGTTCATGGTTCTTTCTATGCGCATGCGACAGCAGTATACGAAGCGACAATGCGATCCCTTCAGCCAAGTCATTGGAGGGCCATTGTGTAGCTGGTTCGACCACATCCTGAGTAAGTTTGACAAGTCGTATCTGGACTTCTGTACCGCCTTTGAGAGCGAAAGAGATGAGATTACGATCGGTCACAAACTCCAAACTGGCTGAAGATGTGGCTTCTCTGTTAGCTTCATGGAACAGCTCTTCCTCGAAAAGAGAATTCCGAGCCTGGAGAATCTCGTCCTCGATTGCTTCTGATTTCACCGAGGTATCCGCTGGAACCGAAGAGGCACCGATCTCGCGCCCGTTCTCAAGGATGGTTACCTTGACTGAACGATGTTTAGAAGTATAGGCCCCCCTATCGAGGTAAAGGTCACCATCATCTTTAGAACGCAAGGCAGCAAAGCCTTTGTTCCGGAACGAGAGTGAAGCTTCAGGAAAGCCAAATCGAACACCAAGGGTATGTCTCTCCTGAGGTACTCTGGACACCGCCCATCCTTTCGCTCTTATCCTTGACACCTGCTCCCAGTATTTCGATTCCCGGGCTGCTTCTTTCTGCAAACGGGAAGCTGCACCAAGTAAATGTTCAGCCGATGAACCAAGGCTTTCTACCTTCCACCCAGCAGAAACAAGCTCAATCTTTCGTTTCTCCGCAGCAGAAGGACCTGCAAATCTTCCCTTCTGTGGTTCCAGCGTTCCTAGTGGGATGTTCTGTTTCAAGAACGGGGACATGGACGCTTCCGCTTGCCGTGAATTATGCTTTGTCAATAACAGAGATACAAAATCCAAGGCGGAATATGCATCATTTCGTGCAGTGCTATCCAACAGTCAGTTCGATCTTGGAAGCCAGACATCCCGGATACAAACGTACTCAATCTGCCGGAGTATCTCTTCACGACCTTTATACAGGTTTTCCAGTCTCTTTTCTCGATCGTCCGGGGATTCATCCATAGCTCCTTCGCCGTCAACATCTTGAAACTCAACGTCTTCATCAGCAGTGGGCTGTGAATTGATATCTTCAATCAGGGATTGTTCAGTGACGTTCCGAAAAGAACCTTTCTGTTGGTTTATTTGGATAATCCTTGAGAAGAGAGAATCCGCCGGACCATTCTTGGGCGGAGACGGCCTCAAGGGTAGCATGAGAGTTTCCGACATCATGGGCACTAAACAAGGAGAGCGACGAAGATGTTGTATTGTAGAATGACGGAAGGTGTCTACAGACACATCTGATTTGGTCGGGAAGATCCGGCCGGTCGACACTCTTCGTTTGTTCTTTAGAAATACAAATACTGTAAGTCACCTCGTTTACCAGGCAGACATGTAGCCCCTGCAGGAACGTCCTATATGATTCATCAATCCCCAGCAAACCACAGCCTTAAGGCAATGAGTACTGCTCTCTGATGGAGGAAATCGACAATATCACAAAATGAAAATGATGATTAGATAAGCAAGCGTGTAGTCGGGATAATCGGGTGTCATTGTGATGAGTGGTAGGGGGTGGATTTGGTCATTTTCATTCGTTGAAGTCCGCGGCATCAGCTTGAACCGAATCTGATACGTTGTAAAGGTAAATTACTTGGCTAATAGGTATGTAAATAATTACTGGAGGGAAAAGTTTTGGCGCGTCCCCTAGAGGCCTAAAACATTCTTTGACAGCTTCGCCATTCTTGAAGTACAATACATTACAATACAAGAATTACCTACCTCACTTAGGTACATACCAGTGGTGAAATATTTCACTGCCTCCTCAATAAATCCGAAAAAACCTCGCAGCTCATTGTTCTCGAATTCTTGCTTTCACTTGAACATTTGCCAGCCTTCTTCCTCGACGTAGGATCTGGTCATTTTTTTCTTGCAACTGTTTCATAGCACTTGATCCACCTCTCGAGTCTACAATTTCATCACAAACCGCACGTCATCATACCTGCACACCTTCAAGTCAACTTCACAGCTTCATCATGCCTCCAAAGAAAGCTACAGCAGCCGCAACAAAATCGAAGACGAGCTCCATCGCAAGCAAACCTGCTGCAGTGAAAAAGTCGACTTCGAGAAAAGCCGAACCCATCACAAATGGCGTCGCTCATACCACTACAAAGAAGACGACACCTACAAAGACTACGAAAGCTACGAAGGTCGCGGAAAAACCACATGTCAATGGTGTGACCACTGCCGCTGCATCTAAGAAGCGCAAAGCTTCTGAAGAACCACCTCCAGCATCGCCTACCAAGAAGGTGAAACCAACAGCTCACAAAACCGCTGCGGCCAAGAAACCAGCTGAGTCTAAGCGTAAAGTCGTGATCAATCACGCGCCGACGAAAAAGTTGGATGTATACGTTTTTGGTCAGGGCGAAAACGCTGAATTGGGTCTCGGACAGGGCAGTGGGGTTTCAGAAGTCAAGCGTCCACGTCTAAATCCCAAGCTGAAGGCAGATGAAGTGGGTGTTGTGGAACTTGCATGTGGCGGAATGCATACAGCTGCACTGACATATGACAACAAGATCTACACGTGGGGTGTCAACGATCAGGGCGCACTGGGAAGAGATACCGCCTGGGAGGGAGGGTTGAAAGATATTGATGACAACGAGAGCGATAGTAGTGAGGATGACCCAGGAAATGATCTTAATCCCTACGAGGCTACCCCTACTGCCATCCCTTCATCCAGCTTTCCTGAAGGAACTATCTTCACTCATCTTGCAGCGGGAGATTCCACTACATTTGCTCTCACAGATGATGGCTTAGTATACGGTTGGGGAACCTTCAGAGTAAGTACCACTCCCATGACAATGTCCATAAATTCATCCTGACTTCTTCAAGGGCAACGAAGGTATCATGGGTTTTACTGGTGAAAGCCTTGTTCAAAAGACGCCAGCACTTATCTCTGAGTTGAAGAATATCGTCAAGGTCGTGTGTGGCGACAATCACGTAGTGGCACTTGATACCAACGGTATTGTGTATGCTTGGGGTTCGGGACAGCAAAATCAACTTGGTCGTCGCATCGTGGAACGCACCAAATCCAATGGTTTAGTGCCTCGGCAATTTGGGTTGCCAAAAACTGTCGCGAACATTTTTGCTGGCAACAACCATTCTTTCGCCATTACTAGGTCTGGGTTAGTCTTCGCTTGGGGGTTAAACTCATTTGGTGAAACTGGAATTTCAATAAATGCCGGCGAGGACGAGGCCGCGATCCTTCACCCTGTTACCATCGCAGCACTTAGAGATAAGAAGATCACCTGTATGGCCGGTGGATCACACCACAGTGTTGCTGTCACTGAGGGCGGTGAATGCTATGTTTGGGGTCGCCTTGATGGATTCCAATGTGGACTCAAGCTTGACTCACTCCCTCAGGACAATGTCATCGTTGATTCTCGTGGGCATCCACGAATTCTCATACGACCCACACAGATCCCCGGAATCGACGCTGCGTATGCCGCTGCTGGATCCGATCACTGCATCGTTGTTACAAAGGACGGCAAAGCATATTCGTGGGGATTCTCGGCCGGTTATCAAACTGGACTAGGCACAACAGATGATGTCGAAGTCGCTACTCACATCGACAACACAGCAGTCAGGGGTAAGAAATTAGTTTGGGCTGGTGCCGGTGGTCAATTCAGCGTTCTTGCAGGAGAAGCTGCAATCGGGCCAAGCACCAATGGTATCAATGGAGTTCATTGAGACAACGGCCAAGGGAAATGGGAGCAAGTCAGCGTAGGAAAGAAGAATGGGATGGAAGACGATTGACGTTGGGAGGGGAAAGCGTTGATTTTGAAAAGAAATTGCATTACAACCAAAACCAGGCCGGAAGAGGGTATGAGGTCTTCTTGTCATTTTCCTTCACACAGTGATTATCTTTCTCCAATCGATTGGTATTACTGTCTGTCTTGTCACATTTTTTTCACGGAACAGTTCACAATCCTTCTGTTCTCTCTTCTGAAAGAAGGATAATTGAACCCCCATACCAACAACACGTCATCCAGCCAGTCAGTGACAAGCTCACACATCTAAATGGAAAACGTTTTGAACATGGGAGTCTTCTTTCAAATTACCTAGGTAGTATTTTCCACAAATACTCCTACTTTTCCATCAGCGTGTATTACCAGTATCGTATCATAGATAGCTAGCTAGCCTTTAATAATACCATGATTCCATAGCATTCAGTCTTCATCTTCACCTAAATCAGTATTCCAGAAATCCCAGAGAAGAGAACAGGCGAGAGAAAAAAAAAGAGCTTTCAAGTTCTAATTTCTCTCCCAAGAGAGGAAGACAGAGAGAATTACTTCAGTAATATATGCAATGGACATCCCATTATTATTCGAAACCTTTCTCAATATGTAATGCACTTTCTGACTGGGAAAATGTTTGTTGTGAAATCCTATCCATGTATATTCATGAATATCATAAGAAGAAAAGGCCTTTTCTTTCTATCCTATCCTATCTTTTTCTTTAAATTAAAGTGAAAACAAGACAATAGACACCCAACAAACACCTCGCTCCATACCCATACCCATTCTCATTCCTTCCTATCCCATATATATTATGTATCAAAAGCCCTCTAAATCCCGTTCGTCTAGTTCCACGTTCTCTGGATCTTTGACCGGTGATGAACTAGGTAGGAGACCCGTTGCGTCTTCATCGTCGGGAACGGGGACATGAATGGAGGTCAACGGGGGATGTGAAGGATTGGGGTTGGTGTCGGTGGACTCTTCTTGTTTTGATGTTGTGGGAAGCGTTGCGGCTGAGTGAACGGGAGGATGTGGCGGAAGGTCTTGACTTGCTGGTAGGTCGTTGAGATCGAGGTCCGGGTTGTGAGATGGGATGGAAGAAGGTTGAGGTTCTGGGGAAGGAGCTGCGGTGTGAGTTGCGGGTTCTGGCTGAACAGTGGTGTTGTCTTGTGATTGGGCAGCGTCATGTTCGGCTAATAGAGCGTCTAGATCGTCCAGCTCGTCTTCTTCCTCTGCCGGTGGTGTGGCAGCTTTTTTGGTGACGGTGGGCGGCGTGATGGGTGCAGTTTCTTTGCGACGTGCATCATGCTCGGCGAGTAAGGCATCGACGTCATCCTCGTCATCTAGTACCGTAGAACGTGAAGAAGGCTGTTGTGATTTCTTCCTACGCGCATCTTCCTCTGCAAGTAAAGCGTCGAGATCATCTTCACCTTCTGAGTCATCGTTTGCGGGTTGACGGACTGATGGCTTCGAAATGTTTGGTTGGGTGCTTTCTTGTTCTGCCAGGATGGCGTCCAGTTCGTCTTCCGGTGGACCGTCTGGCTCATTCTCGGATCTGGAGTTCATCTCAGGAATGAAGAAGCTATCGTCTTCGGTCTGTCTGTTACCGAAGATGGAATCGCCTGTTGCCTTGCCGGCGGCTGGTCCTTCAGGGTTTGTTGTGCTTCCAGTTGCCGCATCTGCAGCCCTTGGTTGCGACGGTCGGTAATCATCGTCATCCATGTAGTCACCAGTCTTTCGTTTTCCTTCGTCTATCCAGGCTTTCCTCATCACTTGCATGCGTTTTGAGTGGCCAACTTTCTCGATCATCGCCAATCCGTCAGCGAACTTTGCGCGTGGGTACAATGCATCAAGCCACAACTGGTAAAATTGCAGTAGCTTCGCTGCATCGGAGAACTCATGGCCCTTGCCCTTCAGTTTCGGGGCAAGCTTAGAACGGAACGATGCCTTGAGCTTTGGAAGACCGGCTTGTGACAATAAACGTGCTTCGTCGAGCTTAGGCACTGGCATGCGTTTCTTGATCACTTTGACTTTTTCGTCAACGCCTAGACGGTCGTTCTCATCGTCAGAGGTTGTCTTTCTCTTTTTGGTATTGTTCGTGGTATCCTTCGGGCCTTCAAGGGTTGTGTCCAGATCTCGGAATGGGTCCTCGTCGCTGTCAACCATATAGTTATCGAATACATCGTCCAATGCTTCCGCTGTTGCGGTATTCGGTCGTCGAGCCATTGTGTGACTAGATATAGGAAAATCTGTAGACGTGCTATCACCACTTCAGAGAATGTTGCAGGCAAACCAAAGTCCAAGGCGCCGAACCTACTTCTGTACAGTCATATCTCTCAAAGTCGAAGTCGTACTCTCGACTTAAACTATCAATCTGATTTGGGGGACGCGTCTGGAAGTCGCGTTTCGATGAGCAAGTAAGCCGAGGCATGGCGCCCGCCAATTAGAGAGAGGCTAATTTTGGCTTAGCTCGCCAAGGCCTTTAAGCTGTGTCTCCGATGAACCTCAATTCAAGATCATGAGTTGATTGCGAAGTCGATCTGGTTTTACAGTCATCAACTCGATAGTGCATCGTTCGGCATGGCTGATCAGGCGAAGCCCATAGTACCCCCCAAGAGGGTGGCGACAGACTATCCAGTACGTTCCCCAAACATTAAAGCGGTATCAATTGGCTAATGAAATTCTTCCAGATCATTGATACCGATCCGTACGTCGCATCTTTTTAACCCTCGGTCATCCCTATCTAACCATAATCAGTCATGCCTTTAGATGCTATCGCTATGCCCGGAAAGAAGACTATGCAAAGGCAGTTTCATTGGGAGCCATAGCGCCAGTAGGAATGTACACCATGGAGAAATATTCACCTTCGTTTGCCGGAAAGGGCGGGTTCCCACCGATATTCCGACTGAGTTGCGCGGCCGGTGCGATCTTTGGAGCGATATATGTGTGGCAGAAATCGAGCTTGAGATTCTACGGATGGGAGGAGAATGCACGTGAAGTTGAGATGGATATGAAGGAGATGGTTGCAAAAGTCAAGAAGGGTGAGCCTCTATATGGTCATAGCCGCTTGTCGCCATATATGCAGGGTGTTGCCGCAAGAAATTCCAGATACAGTGCAACATTCGCACATATCATCCCATGGATGAATTTTGTGAACCACAATCAGGTACGTCTGGATCCAGATTTGAACTGAAGCCTATGAAAGGGAAAGCTAACGGTATATACAGCATGGTGTTGACACAGCAAAATATTATCAGCAAGCTGAAAGAGAACTTGAAGCTGAAAGAACTGGCAAGGCGTTGGCATAAGAAACTCAAAATTAACTCGACAGGATCGGCCATGTTCAGAAAGGCAATGGCTTTTTCCAGTAGAGAAAGCATTGTTTACGAAATGCAGAAGCACCCGACAGCTTCTGTATCCATGTATATATAACGGATGGGCACTCAAGCCACGGCTAGGGTCATATAGCCATTAATGGTCCTCATCAATGGATCTTATATTACAAAAATATTCTCTTGAATATTCCACAAAGAAATGACCACCATGGGAACTGAATTTCTGACCTTTGAGAACCCAAAGACATTACCAAAAAAGGTAATCAATATCAACATGTCGGCGTTGAACCCCGTATAATCCAAGATTCAAGATTCAAGGCTCCCGAAGAGACAAGTTTATCCCGAGTAGAACCGAGGGATACCGACTATGTTGATTTTGATTGTTGGTAGAATTAGATTTAACAGATGTATATCTCTCTCTATCTAGCATCCGCAAAAGGACTCACGAGACTCGAAATCCGATCACATAATTAATAGTAAGCAACCTTTTTGGATTACAATACCATCTCTATCCTACTATTTCATACTACCGGGTCCATTTCTATCGTATCCGATCGCACACGTCGAACACGATCCTTCTTTCAGACACAGGATAGATACCTTTTCAGAAACCACAGTCATAATTAGAGCGAGCAGCTCAGTAGGACTTAAAACGATTCTCATATTCCTGACAAAAGTGCAGCGTGAATGATGCAATACTATCCAAGTCCCTCGTCAAATGCCCCCATCCCCGTTGTCAATAATCGTCAAATCAAGATCCATGAGATCAAACATGTTTTCCCATGTAGTTTCTTCAAACAGGTCAAACGGCTCACCTATCATCGAACCCCAAGGATCTACCTGATCAGGGTCTTGGTGCGGGTTTGCCACAGTATCGAGTATCGGGAGATGCTCTGAAAGCTTTGATGTCGCGGGGAGATAAGAGAAGTCTTGAGCATTGTTGTGATGAACGGGGTCAGATATTTCAGGCGTGTTTAGGTCATCTAGCCAGTCTAGATCGAGATTTGAATCTTCTGCTATAGGCAGGCCGACGATACCTGATTTCGAAGTAAAAGGGATATCAGAGGTCGGTAAAGCTGGGAGGCTGGAAATTGGCGTATCGTCTTAAACGCTCACGTTCGAAGGTACTTCAGTGATCTTGTGGTCTGCCTGATAGGCCTTCTGCTTCTTACGTGGAGAGCGCCGTTTCTCCTGGGATGGATTGAAGGTAGTGTCACCGACGGCGTCCATTTCCCGCCGCTTTGCCGCACGTCGTGGTCGACTGATGTCAGACAAGAGCGCTGAAAGTACCTTTTCGCAGACTTTTGCTTTCGGTCATTGGTCCGCCATCCGCTCGAGAAGCTCCAAGCAAATCTGAATCTCTCTACATGATGCACACTTTGGCAAAAAAAATCCAGTCAAGAATAGGGGGGTCCTGATGACGAATAGATTCGGGAGACAGTATACTCACTTTCGACCCATTCCGCCAGTATGTTGACCGATTTGGCAGGCGTAAGCTATGATTAAGCCTGCCATCCATACCACTGAGACAAATACTGGCGAAAAAATTGACATATCTGCACCAACGTGTCTTTGCAGTGCCAAGATCGTGCCGCGGGCTGCACCGACGCATTTCTGCAACGCGACCGAAAATTCCGGGGATCTTGAATGTAGGGATAAGAGTGGCCGGTTCATAAGGATGACAAGCTGATGGTACATCACGATGAAGAAGGCTGAGTGAACTGTTCCATTATCCTGGTTTGAACAGCTGCCATCTTTAGCTTTGCCCGGCAGGCATTTCAATTCAGGAGGTAGTCGATTCCACCAATTCTCAATATTTGTTTCTAAGGCGAGTATGGGTCCTGACTGTGGATTTCGTACGTGACGATTGTTATTCCATACATCAACAACTCTACCTATTAAGCGGCCATGCTCGACGTAGTTCGCCAGTAACAGTTGACGTTGAGTATTCGCATATAGTAAGAAATCAACTTCCTTATCAGCGAGTTCAATTCTACGGTACTTCACATCGTCTAGACCAATTGCGCCATTCCAGGCCATCAAATCAGACTCGCCAGTGGGTCTTCCTGGAGGCGGCCGGCCCGACAAGCTCTTGAAGATTGGTGAATTTCAGGTGCCTCGGGAAGGCAGACATCAATATCAGAGTCCTGGATACCTAAAGGGATCCCCAAGGCTCGACATAGGTAGCGATCCACAGCATAGATCGTCCAGAATACCCGCTTCCTCATATCACAGTCGTGGTCCGAGAGCTGCTCATAGCGCAGTGGACACCTGTGCAGACCGGCGTGGAATAAGCTCTTGACGAGAAGGCCACTTACAGATGAGGCTAATCGTAAAGCCATGCGCATCATCAGGTAGAGCTCTACTGCAAGTAATGACTGGATCGATAGCAAGTCATGTCTGGTGCTGAGAGTCCCGAGGAAGTTCAGGGCAGCCGTCACCGACTGGATGCGACAGCCCGATGGTAAGCTCAGGACACTCTCTTGGGCAGAGACCATGTCGAAAACACATTGACAGATGATGACACTGCACAATGTCTTGCAATCCAATTTGGATCCGACGGATTTGAGAACCTTTCTCTTGCCTTGGAGCTCGTCGACGGTTTCCAAGAAGGTCGGGCCATGTAGAAAAGGAAAGATGGGATGAAAGGTTTTGAAATACTGCACCAGAAGCTCTCGTGACGCCGTGGGCGACGGCAGAGTTCCGAGACCACGGATATCCAGTGCACAGCCAGCTGGACTGTCGGCAACCTCTTGTGCGACCAGTGTTTCTTCTACAGGAAGATCATCGAGTCTGTCCGCGCTCCCTGCTCCAGCCGATGCGGCGAAAGCCCGACGAACGGTATTTACAAAATAGACTCCACTGGAACTACCGACAAAATTGCTTTCCCCAGGCCCATTTGCGGTGAGAGTGCCATGTTCGTAAGTTTTCAAGGTCGATATCCCTTGTCCCAGCACACGCTCCGTGGCAGTCCCCATATTTCTCTATCCCGAGATTACATGGTAGGCACTCAAGCATGGATTTGGGTGGTTATGGCTCAGACGTTGCGAGTTAGTGGTCTGCAACAGACGATAGTTCATGATGTCGGAGTATTTTGCATTGCAAGTGAGTCTGAAGCAGGGTCTCAACAGGCTTAGTCATCGTCTTTCATCGGCCAGAGGCGCATTGAATGCTAAGGCCGTAGCAGAGACTCTGTGACGGTGGACACCTTGCCTAGAAAATAGAAAACCCTATTAATTAAAGTATTACGCAGGGACTGTAACTGTGATGGCGGTGTGTTTCTCGATAGCTCAATTCACGATAATAACGAAAGGAAGTTTACCTGCTGGGCTATGATGATGCGTTGTGCGTAATGAGTATTGAGTATTGAGTATTAGGTGCAGTACAGTACCTCTCGGTATTGTTGCCTCCCTCGGGGGGGGATGTTGCAGACGATAATACGGTACATGGAAATTAACATACATACATACATACATGCATACGATAGTACCAACCGTGGGGACAAGCGAACTCCTTACGGTGGCCCAGCAACCATCACTATCGCTTTCAATGCAGGTACAGTACCAACCAGTAACTCTACATAACGCGTATGTAATTTACATTGACATACTATGTACATACATCGTGAGTATTGTGGAGTTTCAGCCAAAGGAAATCACTATTATTTACTTGCATAGGGACTCGAATATACTGTACAGTAACTCGAAAGGTGCCCACCGTACGAACAAATACTACTCTGTATAAATTACTCTGATAGGAGTTGTGGGGGGAAAGAACAGCGGATGGTCTGACGTCGTTGGCTTTGTCCGATGCGCTGCCAAACTGACGATCATTACTTTGGAGGCCCAATTGCCCTGACATTTGATGCAATGACCCCCCCAAAAGGACCCTTTCGGATTATCGTGAGGTGTTGTCTTAGAGTGCAAACACAAAAAGTGGTCTCAACCGATTTTTGCTTCCTATCGTGGGGGTTTTTGTCTCGCCTTTCATTTCTCTGAGTTTCTCTAATACTCTACTCTCACCTGTCAGAAATTAAATTGAAAAAAATATCATCACAGCTTCTAATCACTATTTAACCCATTCTATTCATTTTACCTGTCATCCCGAATTCCCCTTTTATCATCACAACCCTTCACATCCAGCCATCACAAAGAATCCTTCAATTCATCTTCATTGACTCTCCCGCGTGAATCCGACGAGGTCCGCGTCACTGACAGGGCCAGCATCGGTCAGCTCAGACTCGGTGCATCGATCATTCCATCCCCCAGCCATTCAATAGAGCATTTACTCCAAACTCTATCAACATGGCACACTTGCCATTTCGACAGAATTCTCGACAGCCGTCGAGGCAGGGCTCGATTGATCCTCACAATGAACTGAATGTCCAGATGGATCATTACATCGGTATCGATGTGGGCACGGGCAGTGCTCGAGCTTGTATCATCAACAGCAAGGGTGACATTGTCGGTCTCGCATCTGAGAACATAGGCCTCTGGCAACCTGAACAGGGCTATTATGAACAGTCCACCACCGATATCTGGCGTTGCATTTGTCAGTCTGTCCAAAGAGCCATCAGTCAGCATAACATTGACCCAAATACAATCCGTGGCATTGGTTTCGATGCTACTTGTTCCCTCGCTGTCTTCACGCACGACACCGATGAACCGGTCTCGGTGACTGGTCCAAAATTCGGTGATTTCAATGATCACAACGTTGTCCTATGGCTGGATCATCGTCCAGTCGAAGAGACAAAGAAGATCAACGACACCAAGCATAATCTTCTCCGATATGTGGGAGGTACCATGTCCATCGAGATGGAGATACCAAAGGTCCTTTGGCTCAAGAACAACATGCCCAAAGAGCTTTTCGATAGGTGCAAGTTCTACGATCTTGCAGATGCTTTGACCCATCTTGCAACTGGAAACGAGAAACGTAGCTTTTGCAGTGTTGTCTGCAAACAAGGTTACGTGCCGGTCGGGGTTGACGGCAGCGTAAAGGGTTGGCAAGAAGACTTCCTGAAGGAGATTGGCCTAGAGGATCTGACAAAGGACAATTTTGCTCGTATGGGAGGAGTCGACGGGGTGGTGAGCCCATTTTCTAAAACTTGCTTAGTGATTTGAAAACTAATTGCTCTTAGAATGGTGATTATTTGTCCGCCGGTGAGCTGGTCGGTACTTTGTCTGAAAAGGCAGCGTCCGAGCTCGGTCTCCCCGCAGGAATCGCTGTGGGATCCGGTGTGATCGATGCCTATGCTGGCTGGATCGGGACTGTCGGTGCCAAAGTTAGACTCGGTGCATCAGAACTCTCGGACGATGCTCCAGCAAACGACCAATCACAAGCATTCACCCGTCTGGCAGCGGTTGCTGGTACCTCGACTTGTCACCTTGTCATGTCTCCAGAGCCAGTATTTGTCAATGGTGTATGGGGTCCATACCGAGACAGCATCATCCCAGGCTTCTGGATGGCCGAAGGTGGACAGTCCGCAACCGGAGAACTATTGAAACACACCCTTGAAACTCACCCAGCGTATAATTCCGCCATGTCAATGGCCGAATCTTACAACGCCAACATTTACGACTATCTGAATGAACATCTCCGAGACTTACAGGTCAGAGACAATGCCCCCAGCATCAGTTATCTCGGGCGCCACTTCTTCTTCTACGGTGATCTGTTTGGCAATCGATCTCCCATTGCCGATCCTAGTATGACAGGTTCCGTCATCGGTCTCAACAGTGATAAATCTGTTGACGGATTGGCCATTTACTATTATGCCACAATGGAGTTTATTGCTCTTCAGACGCGTCAAATCATTACTACCATGAACGAGTCTGGCCACAAGATCAGCAGTATCTTCATGTCTGGATCTCAGTGCCAGAACAAGGTGCTGATGCACTTGATTGCCACTGCTTGTGATATGCCAGTCCTGATCCCCAGATATGTCCACGCAGCTGTGGTTCACGGTGCTGCAATGCTTGGAGCCAAGGCAGCCAGTGCCGACAAGACTGGAAAAACCGAAGATCTCTGGTCGATCATGGACCGTATGAGCAAGCCCGGAAAAGCTGTTCACCCAAGCAAGGACGCCAGCGAGAAGAAGTTGCTTGAGGTGAAATACAAGGTATTCCTCGAGCAATGCTACAAGCAAATGGAGTACCGTAAGGAAGTTGACGCCGCCATTGCCGGATGGACTGAATAAGTGGCTCCTGCAGCACCGAAATTGAGGCTGGGCAGCCAGGTAGAGTTTCGGAAGTTTATGATAATAGTCGATCTTTGATGGCAAATATGTCGAGCAACGGGGTTCCATTTCTCCCAGGTTCCAAAAAATTCTATGTATCAAACCTCCTACAGGTATAGAACTAGGTACAGGTAGAATGGTGCTTCAATGTAAGCAATAGTAAAGTCATTTCCTGCGCAAAATTGCAATTCAGCTCTATCAATCGAATTCTTTTTGATCAGTATTGCCACAAGCATCATGCATCTATCTACATTCCCATTCCATGCTCATAATAGTGATTGCAATACATCTAGTTAACATAGATGCAATTAAGCTGAAAGTCCAAGCATTTTCTATTCAGATCCATTCTAATTGTTATGAGCAAAGGAAGGAATTGGATTTGCAAAGTACGTAATACAATACTTAATTATATGTACTTTTCTATAGGTTTATAGAGATAAAAAATGATAGAATGAGAGATGAGAGTAATGTTATAACTATGAAAGATAGAATAACTATAGGAAAGTTGTTGTGGGTAAAAATCGGCTAAGGTTTTTGTCTAGGTATTACTGTATACATTATGACAGCACAACAAGGAGACAGCACGACGAGACCAGATAAAACAACAGAGCTGGAATCACCAGCAGAGACTGGTGTAACAGGTGAGTGGAAACAAAGACCTTGCGTATGACTGGTACCTCAGCGAAACGTTTATAGTATCCCAACTGCTGTACCGAAGCGCAGTACAATGTAGTAGCCCGGCTTGTTCTGGAAACCCAGACTCCCTATCACGTGCTGTATTTCTCTTGATGCAGTCAATACTCGCGTCCGCAGAAGTTGGGCCAAAGAGGGCTGGATCACGAACAACACCTGTTCTGCTATCCGGAACTAAGTTTTCAATTGTTTGGTCGACTTTTGGAAAAGTTCATTAATTACGACCTAGGTGGATTAAAACGCAATTTGGATTGTACCGACTCCTATTCTTTGACAAGACGGGGCTCGTATGCATCGGCATTATTCACAGTTGACAAGACATCTCTACATAACCAGTGAAATAGTGAAAATTATACAGTAGATATTGTCGGCCTATCGATTATTTATCTTGGTGGTCTCCATCAGTTATCAGGGCTGCTATAGTTTCTGGCCGATTTAAATGCAGCTGGTCATCTATTTCATTTGTCTGGAGAATATTCATAATGTTGTCCAACCATCCAAGTCATGATGCTCGGTCTGTCTATTGTCTTCCTTTTCGTCGCCATTACGAGATACTAACAAGCTGACGATACATGTAGGCGCAACAGCATTTCGAAGCTACCAACCAATAGAAATAAACATACTGGAGCAGCTCGTAAAACATCGATAAGTCATATACTTCTATTTTCGTCTCCTTTCTTCTCCCCACTCGATATAGCTCATTATCTTACCTGGCAAGGTATCTTGCGAACATTATGGTAGACATGGCCAACTCAGATAAAACACCATGATTAATTCTTCATTGTATGGGAAGGAACACATATAATTGTTGTTCTTCGTCCCTTGTGGTTACCTATACAGAAACCAGGACTGGGAGATGTGCGCCATTGCTAGATTGAGGAGAGAAATTTTTTTGGTTATATATTTCATCAAAATGCAAATCGTTTCAATAAGTTGGCCCCTATGGCTTAATGGGTAAGCAATTCGATGATCCAACATTTCAAACTCGCAACTAATTCGAAACAGTCGAGCGTCTCACTAGTACCAAATAGGTTATGAGAAGATTCTCAGTTCGATTCTGAGTGGGGGCATCGCTTCTAGCATATAAACTCATTTTTTGCTATTTTTTTTGCTCGGTCCATGGAATGTCAACCTCCCTCCCCCTTGCTTCGCCACGCTCTGTCCACCCTCCTCCTAATGTTCCCATCGTCTATCAAAAGGGAAACCCTGGGGTGCCAGGCAGATACGGGGTTGGATGAGTCCCGAAGAAGTATTTGCATTTTTGAGCCTGGGAAAACTCGATGGGACCCCGGGTCCCAACCTGGCTCTCAATTGCACTGATAATATGCGTTTTCCGGTTAGATCATTCTGCGTATACTCTGATATGGTTGTCTGCACAGTGTCTTTTGTCCGATGTGTTGGTAGTCTTTTCGCAACAGTTGCTTCGCCCAACCACATCCAGTCCGAGAGTGCGTTTCACGCCTTGTCTAAAGCCGCGGATTTTTCTGTTGTCTTTTACTGGATCACTCCTTCCTATCCGGCCGATATTATTATGGTGCGAAAAGTGTCTTGTGCCTGGGGACCTGACATCAGGATCAATTTTCCCCGGTGTTTCGCCCAACGAGGTCTGTGTTGTATGTAATTGGTTCTTTTCACTTGGCCATGCTGTTGTCCACAATATCAGATCCGTGTTCCGTCCAATTGGGTTATAATTCGTTTCGAAGACAGCTCTCTGTGGAAGTTGCGTTGTTGATTCTATGTCACAAGAAGACCCAGACTGCTGGTACCGTGGCTGAGAAACGAGGTGTCCAATAATTCTAAGGAGGATGGAAATGGTCATCAGCTTACATTCGAGGAATCAGGCAATGTTTGCGTATAGGACATCAATTCACGACATTACCAGAATTGGCTGGGTATCTAGCTATGGAAGCATTCGACGTCTGCAGTGCGGATGTGTTTTTCTGATTACATCTAATCGATCTTGCGAAACGGATACGTACATATCTGAAAGAACCGTACATGGAAGGACAGTAATGCATGATAACCTGTATTTCAAGGGGCTTCTATACTTGCACCGCATGAACACTTGTTTTATCAGCCGTACTTCAAGTCGCAAGGCGCCCTGACCACAAATATTACTTGGTCTCTCTCCTGATGATCACTCATGTACCTCTCCATCCTTTATCAATTCAATAACAGAATACCAACAAGCTAATCGTCCACAGAACGTCATCTTCACATCCTAACCATTCATCGACTTTTTCGTTGTATACTCTGCCAGGCCCAAGGTATCTACGAAGCCTTTGCAATACTTTCTCTCCCAGCCATGATAGCATCTCCGCTGCAGACCAGAACGTGGCAATAGGATTGGCAATTCCTTCGCCTGTAATATCGAATGCACTTCCGTGCACAGGCTCGAATAATGACGGATTCTTCCTAGTAGGATCAAGATTACTAGATGCTGCGACTCCAATAGACCCTGCCAGGGTTGCAGCCAGGTAGGACAGGATGTCCATATGGAGATTGGTCCCGACAATCGTATCCAAAGAGCTCGGTTTTCCGACCATTCTGACAGTCATCGCGTCAACCAGCATCTTATCCCATTTCACATCAGGGTAGTCTTTCGACACCTCCAGAGCAATTTCGTCCCAGAGCACCATTCCATTCCTCATGGAATTGCTCTTTGTCACCACAGTCAGAAGTTTCCGGGGTCTAGATCGTGCAATGTCAAATGCGAAACGCATGATGCGTTCAATACCCACACGAGTGAATATTGAGACCTCGGTGGCGGTTTCCCATGGCTGCTTTAGATGGCTTCGCCCACCTTGACCTGCATATTCGCCTTCGGAGTTCTCGCGAACGGAGATCCAATCAAAATCTTTGTCGGTGGCAGCCCGGATTGCCGCGTGAGTTCCGGGGAATGTTCTGACAGGGCGGACATTGGCATAGGGTTGCAGGGGACCTCTTATGGCAAGGAGGAGGCCCCATAAGGAGATGTGGTCAGGGACATCTGTTCCACAATCAATCGACAGGTAATCCACATAGTTCTATCTTTTTGTACTCACCAGGTGCGCCCACGGACCCGAATAAGGCAACGTCAAACCCCCTTCGCACGTCCAGCACGTTTCCTAGGGTGTAGCGGCCAGTTTCCTTGTAGAATTGTGTACCCCATGGTATGTGAGTGAAGTCAACATGAAATGTACCCAACGTTCTGAGAGGTGCTCAACCACCGCGATGGCAGCACTGACTACCTCTGGTCCGATGCCATCAGCAGGGATCGAGGCAATTGAGTAAGACTTTGTGGATTGGTCGGCCATTATCACGTCTTGCTACTACAGTGCAGAATGAAACTTTATGATTCACGGTTGGCAAGGGAAAACTTTGTTGCAATGCCTATTTATATCTTTAGTCGCTGTCTCCATTGTAACATATGCTTTGATACAATGGTATGTATTCTGTCTGGAATTCAGCATAGGGAATACTACAGATTTGCAGCCCACCGACCCCGGGAAAAGGTTCAAGCGGGAAATTGATGGAGTATGAGCCCGAAGTACAACCGCAGACCGCGCCGCGGTCAAAGTGCTACTGATTTGATAACAAAGCTTTTGAGCTTGATTTACTGCTCCCGATACGTTATATTATATATAAACGGACTCTTCCTGTGCCTGGAAGATTGCTAAGCTAGGTGGATAGTCTTTGGCTGGTAGGGATATTCAGTATTACTTCAAGTCTTCTTCGTTCTTCAACATTTGCATGTTCTTTCTGCGTCTAACTTCATGTGAACGGCGAGGAATAAGTTATAACCGCTGCACGATCAGACTTGCCCACGATGAGACGTTTCTGGCCTTTCTACTCCAGGTAGGTAGACATGGCCAGTGCAGGACAGAAGCAAGGCAAAACAAGAAGTTCTGCAGCATGCGAAGGATGTAGGTCAAAGAAACAAAAGGTACGCAAAAATGACCCAATTAAAACCTAGCCGAAGGCTGAAAATAGCAACAGTGTAGTGGCACAGGGTAAGCAAATCTAGAATAACATAGAACCAAAAGCTGCATACTGATGCTGTGACCTCAGACCACAGTGTGAGCAATGTCTAAGGGCTCGGCAACCCTGTGTCTGGCCAACACAGCACAAGAGGTACGTATGACGAAAGGCAGGCAACTGTCATCAGAGGCACCTGCGGGTTAGCATGACTGGATCACATACTAAATCAAGACAACACAGAGGACCAGCGAAAGATTATATCGACATCCTAAACAACAGGGTTATAGAGCTGGAATCCATACTGCGGGCAACATTGCCCATGATGGCAGATGTAGATTTATCAACAGCACTGGAAAACACAACCTCGGTCGAAGGACAAAAGTTAACTCAAAGAAAAGTCGACGCTGATTATATCCTGGCATATCCACTATCATCAGTCCAACAAGTTCGCTATTGGCAGCAAGCTGTTCAAGTTAGGGACGGTTCTGAAGAGCAAGATGGCAGCCGGAAGAGCGAGACGCCCCTCCGGGATGGAAATCCATCGGCGACTAGTATAGCCATCTTCTGCGTGCAGTCTAACACTAGGCGCTGACCGTACGACTTAGGATACATGTCACCGTTCGATGGTGGTCAGAGAGGTCAGGTAGATGCTGGATCAGATCTACAGGCTCACGGTCCACAAGAGATGTCCCACCAAGTGTCAACGAGCAGGACGGGCCAAGAATCGCGCGAGAGGTTTCGTCTTCCTCCAGATTTCGAACGAGACTATGTCTGGTAGCAAAGATGTACCGCATCGCGAGCAATCGTATCTGGTGCCTTGAAACCTGAAATCTTGATTTGGGGCTACTGGGCACTTGTGATAACCACGAGTACGCAAAATTCAAAACCGGCAAATTACTCTGGCAAACTTCGCGAAAACTATTCCATATTTGATAGGCATACTCGACCGTATTATGGTATCTTCAAAACACTATTCTCCCTCAAACGCAAAGCTCATCGTGAAGCTTCCTCTTTTTGGAACTTCGAACCTGGAGAAGGATTGCAGCTTTGCATGACTGACCCCGTTACGAGACGACTGGACATGATTGGGCAGTGGCTGTAAAAATGCCACAGAGAGCCATAATTTGCGTCGCTATAACAGAACGAGCTCATTTGGGACTCGGAACCCAATTTACGACAGGGGGCACAGCTATTCAGTAAAATTGACGCTTGTGCTGCTGAATATCAATTTATCAGATGGATTTCCTGCATATAACTAGCTGCTATTCTTAGAAGGGGACGGCATATACCGGCCCTATACACACGTATACCAAAAACCTGTGCTCTTCCACTCAAAACACCGGCGAAAGGGACGCCAAAATTGAACATCCTCGCAAATCCAGAGATGACTAAGGCTAATACTGACACCATTTAATTTCATCTCATCTTTGAAGATCATATATCCTCCTCATGGCAATGGACCCTTTTCGAAAACCACGCCGTACCTGGACCCACGCCTCATATCGTCTCTTCAGGCCAATATAATTTCATCGGATTGTCCACCAACAACTTCTGCCTCGACTCAGGCGTGGTAGCAATCGAAGGTATGAAATCCACCAACAGACCATCGTCCGGCATATGACTTTTCAGATTTGGATGCGGCCAATCCGTTCCCCATAACACTCTGTCCGGGAACTCTTCCACCAACGCCTTGGCAAACGGCACCACGTCTCTATAAGCTCTATGCTCGCCATCCAATGCTCGCGGACCGTTGATAGTAAGCCGTTCGGGACAGCTGACTTTCGTCCAAACATTAGGATGCTCACGCATAAATTTCCGGAACAGTATGAACTCGGGACCATCGATTGGTTTCGAGACATCGGGTCGTCCCATATGATCCACCACGGCAGTGGTCGGTAACGCAGTAAAAAAGTCCCATAGTTCCGGTAAATCCTGTGCTTCGAAATAGATGACAACATGCCACCCTAACCTTGCTATCCGCTCCGCAATCTCCGTCAATTCATCCTTCGGCGTAAAATCCACCAACCTCTTCACAAAATTAAACCGTACACCTCTCACCCCGGCCCGATGTAATTCCCACAACTCCTCATCCCTCACCTCCCTCTTGACCGTAGCTACCCCTCTAGCCCGTCCCCCAGCCGCCACACACGCATCGACCAACGCAGAATTATCCGCCCCATGGCACGTAGCTTGCACGATCACATTTCTCGAAAACCCCAAATGGTCCCGCAGAGCAAAAAGCTGTTCCTTGGAGGCATCGCACGGCGTATATTTCCGCTCCGGAGCGTAGGGGAATTGTTCACCGGGCCCGAAGACATGGCAATGGGAATCAACGGCTCCGGGTGGGAGTTTGAACGTCGGGGTGCTGGGATCCGAGTACCAATCTTGCCAGGTGGGGGTTTTAATGAAGGGTCCGGTGGTGGTGGGTTTGGACCTTGTCATGATAATGATGATGATGATGATGATGATGATGATGATGATGTTTTTATGGAATAATTTAAATCGACGAGAGGAGGAGAAAAGAGAAAACAGAGGATGGATAGATAGATGTCATGGAAAAGGGAAATTAGTATAGTTAACTATTTAGACGAGTGAAATTTGTTTGCGGAGAGAAAGTAGCCGTTGAATGAATATCAGATGTACTGTACTGTAATTAAGTTAAATAAGTTAGATGGAAACTACATAGTAATAGTTAATTATTGTAATAAGTTAATAGTAAATGTAGAATTGCGGAACATTGAGCTCCGGTTAGGAAAAGTGTTCAAATACTGTACTGTTCTCCCGGGAGAATTACCTGTGCGTCGGGTTGCAACAGAGACGATTTGAGTGGCAGATGTTTACACGTCGCTTCGATGGAGATGATGGTCAACGAAATTAACAGTATCTGGTTTTTGTTTAAAGAGAGAGAGAGAGAGAGAGAGAGAGAGAGGGAGTTGATGTTGCCTAGGCTGAGGTTTGATATGGGATTATCGATATTTTAGATATAGTCTAGTGTTTCTATTATCACTCCCAGTCATCTAGATACTCTCTAACTTCCCAGTCTACGTCCGCATCATCGTCTAGATCCTCATTCCAGTCTTCGTCCTCATTCTCGCCCTCGTTCAGGTCCAGGGGGGTTTCCAACCTCACTTGCAATGTCTCAGATTGGTCTGTCTCGACGTCAAAAGACACGGTTGCATCAGCTAATCCCGCATGCCACTGCGGACCTTCCGCCCAGAGATCAATGGTGCCATTCTTGAAGCACTTCCTAAACTGCACCTTTGGGAGTTTGTAATATTTGTCATCAAATTCTTGACCCATAGCGTCCCTCAGACTTTTCACTTCGCCATTCAGATGTAGCTGTTCCCACGGATTGCTACACGCACGTCTCTTGCATGATTTGAGCACGAGCAGCAATGCATCGATACGGGACAGTAGCAGCTTGATGTCGTATCCGGCTATCTTGGTTTCACCAGAATCGTAGGGATTCGGTTGCCCCTTCCCTGCGGGGGCCGTTGGGTGCAGGTTGCGCATCTGTACGGGGTCTTTGCTCATGTCGTACAACTCATGCGAGTTGTACTGGCATTGTACTGAGTACATAATGTCATAGCTCTTGCCAACAAGACGTACTGATTTGTACGAGTTGACGCGTTTTCGTTTGATGCGGTGCGCTTAGAAAAGGTTAGCTGAAGCTGACGTGCAAGGAAGTTGTCGATCTTACTGGTATAGGTGGCACCAGTCCAAAACTCGATATTTGCATGCTCATCAGCATCAGTGCCTTCTTGTTGCTGTATGGATGTAGATGTGTATGGAATAGGAGTACCATCAAAGTCTGGTCTTTGAGCAATGCCAGCCATGTGGAGAATTGTCGGCGCTAAATCGACATGGGCGCTCACAATGTCTGTGGTTCTGCCTTTGGGTACCCCTGGGCCTCGGATGATCAAGGGAACGTTGATATCCTCTTCAAATGCATACCTCTTACCAGCTCCCAAACGGTGGTGGCCAAGATGGAAGCCATTATCGCTGGTATAAATGATGTAAGTGTTATTCAGACGGCCAGCTTTGTCGAGAATGCTAACCACCTCCTCGACCATGTCATCAACAGACAGGAGAGCTTCAGTACGGCATTGGTAGTGGTGGTCAAGCTTTTCAACTTGGTTGTCTCTGAGCTTTTCGAGCGTCCAAACGATGTTGACACCTGACCTCTGCTTAAATTTTAGCCATGTTCTTTGGAAATGGTTGTTCAGGTCGGACTGATGTGCACGTCTGGACGCTTTTCAGGATTCACGAGCTAGAGAAGGACTTACGTGCGAGGGATTGAAGTTATCTGCACGAGGGATCTTTGCATCAGGTCGTGTGCCTTTGTACTTCTTTGCTGGTATCGGCGGACCAGTGTTCTTGCCCACCTGACTATGCGGAGCAATCGGAGCAATGCCTACGAAGAAAGGCGTATCATACTTGATGGCATCCCTGAGGTAACCGTAGGAGTAATTAGCCACTTTGTCGGTCGTATACTCATTATGAAAGACGTGGACCTTGTTTGGATTGGTCCAATCTCCTTCGATATTCTGAAAGGGCGGACCATTGTATTGATAGACGTTTTGACCGACTAGTAAATCCTGGAGAAGTGAGTGAGATGGATAGACTCTTCAGGAGATCAATTGGCATACAGCCTTTGTCCACCCTCTTGCAGTCATTTTCTCCACTAAATCCGTGTGCATGCCGTTGTATAGTTTCCCTGTATAGTAAGTGCGGTAGCCTGCTTCTTGGAGCCAGATTGGCAGATAGTTGTCATTGAAGCCGCCGGCGAGGACTTGGTGCCAGCCGCCGTTAGGCTGTTTCAAATGGTGAGTAATCTCCCTGTAAATGAGAAGGATGAAGCCTTACACCACTGACATCCGTGACAAGGTGATTATGCGCATGCAACCCCGTCAGTATGCTGACGCGAGCTGGACAGCAGAGTGCCGTTGGCGCATAATGGCGGATGTAAGAGGTCCCTTCATCCATCAGGAGGCTCTGAAGTTTCTGCATATGATCCAGCGAGTGCATGCGCATATCTTGATCATCGGTGAGAATGAAAACAATATCTGGGGGTTTATTATCTTTCTGAGCACATGTGAAAGCAGCGCTCAGGAGCAAGCTCAGGTGGATAAGGAGAAACATTGTAGCCATAAATCAAGGGCAACCGGCAACCTGGCTTTCTCTGATCTGCACTCTCTCGGGAAAATGTCTCTCCCCCTCGTATCTTGGGCCACGACTCGATCACAGACATCCCTGCCGGAGTGCTATAAGGGAAAGAATTGGTATGTTCAAGTTGAGATTCATTCTCAATCATGGAGAATTCATCGCGTATGTTTGAATTGGAGCGGGGTCAAAGGTCCTAGATGCACCGATAATAGTGCATATCCATACACAGACTAGTCTGATGTGCACTTCACAAAGCCAATGACCAAGAAATTGCGGCAATCTTATATCATGTCGAGAAATACTACAGCTTAGGGCTGAAGCATGTGTTCGATAAAGGTGGCTAGCCACATGAGTAGGTCAAAGGTGGCCATGGATTCTCAGCCCTACAGATCGTGCCGAGGAACTTTGCTATTAACCCCGCCAATTGCTCGTTCCTGGTATGGATTATCGTCAGCCCTCCGCACTAGATTCATCATGAACATCCCCAGGACGCATATTCGAGTACACTGCTGAATGACGCATATGACCCAGATGAGAATCAAACAAATAAAACAGGCACTTGCTTTGTAGATGTATATCAGGATGTATGGGGTGAACTGTGAAAATTCCTGGATGAATTTGCAATGTTCAAAGATCAAATGTTCGGTGAACCGAGAACTTGAACAATACTTCGGGTGAGCAAGTAGTCTGTCGGCATTGAAGGGGAACACTTCCGGGCCATCAGGCCACACCAGGTCAGGTTGATGGAAAATTCTTGGCGCACGTTTTAAGTTAGATACTTCAAGTCCACCACCTAATTAGAACCTGCGCACCCTAGAACCTACACACCTTTTCCAAAACCAACCCTTCAACAAACCAGCCATTATACCAGTCTAAACTTAGAGATTAAATATAAATAACTCTATAGAATTAGATTAGATATTTTAAATAATCTACTTTAATTTATATACAGTATTATTAACTTTAAATTAAATTATTGTTTGCCAGAATTTATTCAAGTTTCTTTTTCTAAGTTAATATTATTGGTAAATATAATAGTCAATAGAATAATAAATTACATGTGATTTATTATGGTGATGTGTTATCTTAATACTCAATATTAAAAACGATTGACCGTCTAATCTGACTAAACAGCCTGATAGCCCGGAAGTGTTCCTGTATTGAAGACGGTTCGTCGACACATCCTCCTTTACTCAAGTATTATCATCCCATCGTGGATGTATGGAAGATCTATCTCAGCCTGCATTTTAGGCGCCATACGATCGCAGTGATGTTGAGAAATAGCGTATCTCAGATCAAATGTTGACTGTGAATTAAGGAGTATCCGTGAGGTTGTTCGAGGTGGATTTACGATCTGTGATGCCAAGGCCACCGGATCTGGAGATTGCGCCAAGCTGCTTTGAGGTCCAAGCTTCAAGCTCGACTTCTACTGTAATTAATTAATAATATTAACGACATTTGATCCGTTCTTCTGCTTCATAAACTTACGTGTTCTCTCAATTGCTCCGTTGCAATCACTTCATTCTCTCTACCCAGTGTTGCGCTTCATAGTCCTCCATTTCCAACTCGGGCGGCATACTGCGATATCAATATGTTGCTCTCAACAGCCGCCTTGCTCTTGCCCTCCCTGTTCGCTCTTTCCGCTTCTGCAGCGAGTCCTTTACCTTTTATCACGCATCTCAGCTATTCACCGGTATCCGACTCTTCAAATCCACAGCCACTAGCCACCATATCATACGATCCAGCGAGGTTTACCACAGATCTACAATCCTGGACACCTCCCAATAGCCTCGCCGAGCCTCTCGATTCAGAAACAAACCGACCTCTAGTGAAAGTGCTCACTGAGTCGGGCACCTCAACTTTGACCAGTATCGGCGTCTTTAACGAGACACTCATATCCGATGATGGTCCGGGAATCACAATAAAGTTGGCGCTCGATCCTGAGGGAAACGTGTTCAACGCATTTGTCACATCAGCCGTGGCTCCTCCCGGTACCAAAAAGATATCTAAAACGACCCCCGACGGGAAACCAAAGTCGAAAGCGAGGTTAGAAAGAGAAGCAAGGGAAGCCGCTCGTGAAGCCAAAGCGGCAGCACAAGCTGCGTCACGATCCGCAAAGAAAGCAGCGTCCACGGCGGCGATGCAACCAGTGACCACGACAACAGTAATAACATCAACATCTACAGCATTTCCCAAGATTCAAGTCCAACTTCTGCCTTCCGTGCCTGGACCATTTCCCAAACTCGCCCCTCCAAGAGCTCCAAAGCTAGCAGCAGACGGATCACAACTTCCAGCAGGTGCTCAAGGAGACGACGATGAACAGAAGGTAGAGAAGACATTCTTGCAAAAATATTGGTGGATAATACTCCTCATCTCAGTCTTCGCTTTGACGGGCGGCGGCGATAAATAGAACTTTTCTACAAATAAAGGAACAATGCAATCATTTGGTGCACAACCATCATTCCCTCATGAAGTCATCGAACCAGCTTACCAACTCTACCTCCCCGACGGCATTCAGTCAATCGACACACTTCTAGACCATATCCTTCCCGGAAATGAACGTGGCCACGAATGCTACATGGAACAAATGATAAATCAATGGTCTATCCGTGGACCCTGCTCCCCACAAATCTTCTACAACAACGTGATAACCCCTCAGCCCGTCCTCTACCCTCAACATTTCTACCCCAAAGCCTTCCGCGCCCATCAACGTCATCATATTCTCAACATAACTTCCCACTACGTCCGTCCCATCCAAAATACATGGTCGTTGCATAACCTCCCCACCCATTTCGACGGACAATACATCATTAGCGAAGTCATCGGACGAACCCATTGGATAAAAATCGAGCCACCCCAAAGAGTAGGCAATTTTGGCTCTCTAACAGGACCTTACATGCGCAAACATATCTTTCGTGAAATCCAACAACGGAGACACATATTTAGAGATAGAATCGGAGGTGGTGGAAGGGTTTTGAGAGAGAAGTTGATTATCGATCATGTTTTCGAGTAAGATTACGATCGATTGGTGGTCTTGAATTGAAAGGTATCGCGCTGTCCTGTCTTGTCGAGTCAGAGAAGCTTGTTTCTGTGGATTGAACAATATAGGATAGGGGATGGTGCTGGTGAGACATCATTAGTTTGGGACACTGTAGTAGGGAATGAAACAGGGTTGAGCAGACTATTCATTATACAAATCAATCATCAAAATGCAAAGACTGGACGGGATGGGATGGTGTGCTCTGGACAATTTGAGAACTTTGATAAGAATGTGTTATACTGTACATAGTACCTTACTGTACTGTAGGCAGGTAGATAGATACCTGAATACCTAGGCATCTATCCTGTCTTTCAAAATCAATGGGGGGAAAACGCCGAAACTCCAAGACACTCCATCGATCGATCGACCCGTCCAATCAATGTATCTGAGATGAATGAATTGTTGAAGACCTTGGGGACTTATCATCCATCAATGAATAGAGTACATACCATCCGTTCTTCCATCCGTCGTGCCTTACTAAGGGTCCTAACCTAACCCCGTTGTTGAAATGTGAAAAAAGGAAGAACGAAAACCAAATCCACGCTATGCATGTATATGTATGTGTGTACTGTATGTGCTGTATATATATGTATGAAATGCTCGTATTGCCTCCCGGGTGGCCCGTCCAATCATGTAGTTTCGTCCTCATCGAGCATGTCTCATGTCAATCATGTCTACGAATCAATGCGTTGATTCCTAACTCCAGTCCGTGAGTATATGCAATGTACCGACCGGTCTAGATGAGATGGCGTATGAGAACCGTAAGAAGCGATTATTTGAATCGAAGAATCACGTCTTTTGGTCGACGGAAGCCGAAGTAGAAACTAACGTCTTTCTAAAGTCGGAGAAAGGTCCATCAATGAGATCATCCCCCAAAACTTCTTCGAGGAACATGACCGAGAGCCCCCTTTCTGTCATTTAACTGCATCTCTTTTGCTACACCCCCTGACTTCTCATCTTCATTGACAATCCATTCAAGGACACTCTCGTAGCACAACACAAACTGTCGAAGGCTTTGAACCATGCTTAGTCGCTGAGATCTGAAATCTTCTACCGACTTTGCAATTAGATCAATATCATCACGCTGTACCCAGTCGTCAGACTCTCCAGCATTTGTCTCTGAAAGCCCATTCTCCTTGCGTTGTCTTTTCAACATGTCGATGACACTGTCAACTGTGCAAAATGTGCCTGTACGACCACAACCAGCACTGCAATGGACCAATACAGGCCTTTGATTTTCCGGCATTGGTTGACTGGGACTAAGTATGTCTCCGGATTTGATTGACTTACGCACAAACTTGTCGGCATGTGTGATGAGACTAAGCAAATGTTTGGGAGAAGCAGGAGCTCCAAAATCAGGCCACGACGTGTATTGAATCTGAGTGATTTCTCGCATTGGTTGAAACGGGTAAGCGGAGTGAGACAAAGTCAAGTGACGGACAATGATGAATGGAGGCTCCGAGGGTGTGGAGGTCTCCTCCTTGGCCTGTGTTTTTTCGGCAGCCGTGTGTGGGTTTGTCGATCGTCGCTGACCTAACATTGGCCTTTTCAGGGCCGGATTCATAGGTGTGGATTTTGGTGATTCTTCTAAAAGAATTTTTTTCTCGGACAAACACTTGAGCTTGAGTGGTCCATAATCACCACTATCCCAATATGGATGAGACTTAACCTGGCCGCCCTCGGATTCTGCAGTGAGCATCATTATAACCCGAACATCCTGTTCCCATACAACGCGCCAGAAGTCTGTAAAGGTAGCAGGAATTGGAGCTTGTGTAGCAACATAATGCTTGTTCGTCAGCGAGGCCTTGACGTGACTAGCATTGACATAATCACAGTCGCCCGGTGACACGTTTTGTAATCGAACTCTGCTGTGGCTGTAAGGGAAGATATTGTTGTATCGGTTCTTATTTCCCTTTTCTATCCCGGCAATTTGCACCTTTTTATTGGCCTGTGGTCCGGGTGTGCCGTATGAGACCCTAGTCGAAAGGGCGTCCTGCATGACCTTTTGCTCGTTCTTTTCAATCTCAAGAAACTTTTCTGACACCGCCTTACCCTCATTGCTGGCATCGGCCGCAGATTTCAACCATGAAGGAATTGCCTTTGCGGCATGAGCCGTCAAGTTGTCAGGTTGCTTGATTGGAATTTGGCCAACACCTCCAATTAGATCCATGTTTTGCCGGATATTACCAAAGAAGGGGTTCGCAGCGTTCTCGGTTGCGGGCATTGGGCAACCACCTGCAACAGGGGCTACATTCGGAGCCGAGGACGACAAGGACAGCATTTGTTTTCCGCTTCCACCAGTGGGAACGTTGATTGCCTTGTCAATCAAGTCAGGATGCTTTCGTGAAAAGTCGAGAAATCCTCCTTTAATGATATGTGCATGGCCATTCCAGCCCTCGTTGACGAACTTTTTGAGAACATGCGTTGGTGCAATTGCCTCTTTCAATTGACTCGAACTCGCATCATACACGATTATATGAGAAGCCTCTCTCCATCTTGAGAACTCCTTCCTTTCTTCATCAGTAGTAAATGTATCCAACAGTTTCTGAATGTTAAAAGATGGTCTTTTAAGCAAAGTGGTAGGAATGCAGAGATTTAAAGCACCACGTATACGAGAGGCTGAAAATTGAGGAAAAACTCTCAGATCGAGCAACAACACGTTCTCTCTCTGTAGTAATTGCGCAACCTCTTCCACTGGTATCATTGTGGGACTTCCTACTCCAGATGCAGGCAATGTTTCCGCTCGTGCTGGTCTCTTCAAGATGAATGGCTCGTCAGGCTGAGCCGTAGACGGCGTGTTTTGTGGGATTGAATGCCGATGTTGAGGTATTTCGGGAATCGTAAGGCCAGAGGACAGGGAAGGAGGCGAATCATGCCTGGGAAAGTCAAAAAATGACTTCGACTGCGAATCGTCCGAGTCTAGATCCATCGCGTCATCTTTCCTTGGTGGAGGGCTTGCTCTTTTGGCGCATGGCGATATAGGTGATTCTATAGGACGTTTCGAAGTTGGGCTGTTCTTCGAGGCTGATTCGGTTCTGGGTCTAGATGAGAAGGAAGATAAGCTCCCGTAACTCAAGTTAAACGATTTTATGGATTCGGATTGTCTTCGAAACGCTTCAAATTCAGGATTTCCGTCTACCGGAAGACCTCGAGGTGTCACTGTGGTAGTTCGGGCTTGTGATGTAGGAAAATCCCAATTGCGGCGCGCATGGTCACCTGGATTCGAATCGGGCGGATTGGAAGATTCGACGACGAAGCCGAAGTAGTTTGGACTGGGAGTTCGAGGATCCGACACTGCTTGGACGGCTTTGGGAGATTTTAGGTTCGACGTCAAAACTGGGGGGTAAGGTTGCCCGACGGATGGCGGCGCTCGGGTTGGCAAGCCATTCGGTGTAGTCGAGGGTTTGTGGTGGGAGGAGCGATGGGACTGATGCGGCTTCATCGATGGTCGTGTTGTAGTGGTTGACATGATTTAAGATTTATTCACTTTGCCGCTATTTTAGTATTAACGACTCGAGACAAGCATGTTGATCTTCTTGAGAATTGGGCATGAATTGTCGTCGTTACTGAGATGATGCAGTTGCTATGTTATGGTTATATCGAGCACCTTTGCATTGTTGCAGTTGGAGAGTCGTGGATATGTCGAGAGGAGGCTGCGTTCAGGGAGGAAAATGACGTTGATGGCAAGGGTGTGGTGAGGCTGAGGTGCTGAGTCAATTACATGTACGTTCTCGAACCAAGACACTGTAGGTAGGTATTCGACACAGCCCAGCGAAGAAGCGAGATCCCAGGAGGAGGCCAGGAGATGGAACGAGATCCAGGTGAGGCTGACTGAACAAAAACAGCAGAAAAGGCTGTAAGGGGTGATATTATGAAGCAATGAAATCCAGTCAGTCACAAATACTGATTAATATGATTCAAAGGAAGAACGGCTGAGTGGGTGGTCGACTGAAAGGTGTGCCGCGTTGGGGACAGACGGGGGATGGGAAAATGACGAAAGCGCCAGTCGCAAATGAGGTGGGCGGACGCTGGTAGCCGTTTTATTAATACTTAGGTAGGGAATATTTACATACTATGGTACTGTAGTAAGAGTATATTCGGTACAATTATAATTACTATGTAATTAAATACGCCACATGATTCTTACGCCATACCTCCACTAATTACCTTACAGAGTATACATGTACCCTGAAGACTCCTCAGGAGGCAACCAAGTTCTAGGCACCTCTTACTGCCCCCGATATAGTATGTACGACTTTCTTTGTGGGGGTCGCTGGCTATAACTAAGATCGTCAAAGTATAACTGTGCGTACTGTACCATACTTACCATCATAGTAGGAACATAGTACTGTACTCTGTAAAGGTACAGTAGGTAGGTAGTGCTGTACTGTACAGAGTACGTCTTGTCTTCAGGGTCCTGATTACCTGGTAATTACTCTTTCGCTCGGCGGACATCCTAGGAACAAGCTTGAAAGTCTGTTTTGTGCATGATCCCATTATTACCGAATAATACCATACAGGGACGGTAGGTGGCCCCATCGATTTCTTTCTTTTCCTCCTACAGGAATGATTGCATGCGCCTTCCGAGGGTAGATCACTTACTTGCAGCTCCCAATCCAGAGTCCTCTGTATGTCTTACCATCCGAGTCCTTCCGCCTCTACATCCAGATAAAGTGGTGATAGAACGCTCTTCTCCCACTGCGAAATGACCAAGACTTGTCTTTGTTTGGATGGTACAATATATATCTACCATCAAGTGACTTTTCGGTGTATGAAGTGTAAGGGGCATTAGCCGTGACCATTTGCCCGAAAAAGAGCGAAAGTTAGAGGAGCTGAAAGACACGACCGGCCCCCCGACGTCATCGATCTCTAATTTCGCCGTCGCACAAAACCAACTGTAAAAGAGTCAGTCAGCCCTCAACGGACTCCGCTGTCTTCAGCCGCAATTGTGTTCGATTTGGATGCTGACAGATCCTTTTCTTTGGCAGCTCGGAAATTCTTCATCCTGATTGTTTTGCGCGGTGATAGTGGTGGTGGCGGTCGTGGACTCGTACTCTCAATACAGCTTGCGGGAAATGGGGGTGCATTACTGTAGCCACTACAGAGGACAGGCCTTGCAGTAGCTGTACGGCATCAATCGCTAGTCTATTTTGTTACCCGGCCATCGTTATTATATTGATATCAACTAACAATGATAAATCTTCGGCAAAGGGTTTGATGTTACCTACCTATACCACTATCGCAGTCTCCAGGTCCTGTCTTGACGTGAGATAGTGAGCAGCTAAGGGCGACGATCATTTTTCGGGGCCATGTATCGTTCCCGCTCTGAATTAGTCGCGGTGTGACCCTGTTTTCCGTACCCCTGGTCCAGGGTCAAATCAGGGTCCACGAGAAATGAATCTCGCTCTAGCCCAGATCCCTAGCGGATACAGAGTACAAATCAAGCATTGCATGACCGCTCATTATTGTTAAACGAGCGTAATATAATTCCACTAAACACCTTTGCTTGCGTGTTGACCAAACAGTGCTTGAAAGGGTATTGTCAGCAAGGTCTGGTTTGGGTGCATAGATGCTATTTCCTCGTGGCGACTCCCTATCATTCGTGAAAGCCCAGACACCTAGGGTGCGGATAGATGGGAGTTTACAACGTCAATCCGAAACAGGCATCTGCTCATGTGGCCATCTCATGACTCTGGGCGGCGGTATTTAGACAATTGTTCTTCTTTTAGGTTGCGGTTCTGACATCATTCGCCTACGTGGTCAGCCAAGGGATGGATACCTCTTAGTCCCAAAATGTGTCTTAAGCATGTTGCTTGAAAAATGTTTCGCTGAGTACCCGAGTGGTCCTCGGTCTAGACTCGACATGGTTACACCATGACGCCCTGTCAATCGATATGGGCATTGTTCCCACCGCGTCGTTGCTGCTTATCTTCTACTCGGAATAAGCCATTTTGGATTTTCTTTGAGGAGGCACAAAGTCCCTAACGGCAAACTTTTAAACCATTGAACAATGAAGCTCTTGGATCGGAGGGTGACCAACTGTGGTGATACTTAAGACTCAAAATCTGCAGGATCATGTGCTCCGGGAATTTCTACTCCTGTTGCGCCTGGCTCTGGAACGCTCGGATGCGTTCTTTCGGAGAATAACCCACCATCTCACTGTCTCTGTAGAGTGCACGTAATTTTTGGTAATTTTTGGTAATCGCTGGAAGATGGCTTGATGGCTCTGGATTGTCTTTGTCGTACAAGATGTGATATGCCTGATGATCACTCACTCTGCATTAGGCCATATTGGAGCTGTAATTCCTAGGGGAATGCGATTCCGAAAATCCATCATTTGTCGCTCGGGGTCAATTGATTCCATATGATCTCCGTAATTAGTTACTGAGACGTAACACAAGCTAAGATTGATTGCGACCGGACTGATGCATCCTCGGTGGAGAGATGGCAAACACTGGCCCTTGATATCGGTTCCTTTCTTTGCTTGGATTCCGTAGCTGGGAGTTGTCTGCCAGTGAATGTATCTCATTGTAGGCAGTCTGGGAAACGCCAAGAAGCGCCTCGAGATCGCATCCCATTTGCCGCCTCTTTATCACGCTTTGCCTGCTATGTCGAGGTGGTTCTCAGTAGATGGAATGGTCGAATCGAACTTACCACTAATAGTATCAATTGGTTTGCAATAGGCTAGAACGTTGTACAGTATCTTGTTTGACCACAGGCTCCAGATAACCACCGTCTCAGTGTTGGACGATATCATGGCACAGTATTGTGGATAGGATCAGGATGCTTCCGAGTCTGTGGGTGCTAATTAGGGACACAGGTTTAGATGAGTAATCTGGAAAAAGCATCGTCAGGTATGGTATTGATCTTCTTCTTCGCCTTCGTCATGACCATGACAAATGCACTTGTTTCGGGGGATCACCAAGGCGCACAGTTTATGAATATGAGAAGTCAAGTGTAAGATAAATATGAAAAGAGAACAAGCACCAGGTGACTGAATGGTTTCTTGCACCTCGGATATTGCACGTGGTTTGGAAATGACCAGCCTTCCCTCTTCACTTCCATTTAAGGAAGCAAACAAGTTGACAAACACAGCGGGCACGTGAATTTCCTTAGATAGACGTCCTGATATGATTAGATCCGCCCAGAAGTGCAATGAGGTCCGGCATAATGATGATGTAGATGTTAATGGCTATGGCAGGGACTTCGCTCATCATGGAGTCTCTCTCCTATGCGAGTCTGTCTGCACGATCTGTCTGTCGAGATCTTACAACAGCTTTTCCATCTCCTGACCACTCCCTCCTTTATTCAAATTATTATCACTTGCCCGCCGGTTCTTCGACATCGCTTCCTCGACCCGTGAAGCCGTACTTCATCATCTTCATCAAGTACCGGACCACAAGCTTAGACTTGACAAAGTCAGTACTCCCGAACTCTTTATTATGCCGCGACGTAGGGCAGCCCAGAAAATACCAGACTCTTTCAAGCGGCATATGGAAATATGTGATATCTCATTCGCGGAAATTATGAGTACATGCGCGGGTACAGCTCTACTTATACATGAAGCCGGGATTTTCATTCACCAGCTATATATGACTTTACCTTTTTATAGTAGAACCACACGAATGGGGTGAACTACACGACTTTCGCTTGAGAGAAAACCTTACCACAGCGGGACATCGAAGACCATTGGGCCTTTCCTTCTTCACTCGTCACTACGAACGGAAAGGAAAATCACGGGGCTATTCTATATCCCTCAGCCTAAGTCAAGCTACGCTTGAAGCTAAGACTAAAATCGCTTCGTCACCTTTCGCAGTGATATACGGCGTCGTCACCTATCGCGTTACTCACGATGATACCCTGCGTTTGGACTGTGCAATTCACGAATACATTCGAGCCAGGCCACTGGCACGGTTGTGGGGATTGCCAATATCTTGCTTTAACAAATCCATGGTCACAGCTGTCAGTCCTATCGCCAGTAGGATCGCCATCGCCTATTGGAACAAAATATTTATCTGGTCACTGAACCCTAACGAACTAATCGATACATTTTTCGATCGTGATGCTGATCTGCGCCCAAGCGATGAATGCGAAGCAAGTAGCGAGCGGACTCTTGAAATGGAATGCTGTGAGATATTCGGAAAAGAAAAATATGTCGCCGTGCTTCGACCTGTCATGCTGAAGATTGATGACGGAGCAGTCGTGCACAAGCTCGGCTTTGGTAGCACTCAAATTGATAGACCTTCACGAGTTAGAGGGTCAGACTATATATGGGATACTTGCCAATCGTCTGGTGGAAAGGAAGATCCGGAAAACACGCTGCTAGTACTTACCGATCGTGGATTTATAACCTATATCTCGGAGCATCGCAACTGGCCAATGGACCTGGGATCAATTGTTGGGTAAAGCAGTCAATCATATTGGAGTGTGGACGTCGTGAACATTCATTCTGGGCTACCCCCCCAACTCCCTCGACTCTTCTAGAATTGGTGACTGAGGGTTGGAAATGACCCCGGGAATGTCATCAAACTCCGTCTTCAGAACACGATCCCTCTTTTGACGAGGATTCGGTGCTATTGTTGACCCCTAGTTAGCATGGTGTAGCAAGTAAGAAATACCAACTAATATAACGGCGGTCCTCTGCAAGTGCCGAAACTTTTACATACCCCTTTCGTTTTCCTGGACATAAAACCTTCTTAGCAACATTATTGCTTCCTTTCGAAAGAGACCACCATAGCTCTTATAAGGAGGGTTGAACTTCACTCGCGTGCTGTTGTTATATTAGCCGAACTCATGGTCGCCGTGTGTATTAGACTCTACTCACTCTTCATGCACTCTTAACACTCCTCCATTTCCACCAAACTTGTCGTTAGCACAGCCATAGTAGACGCATCCAATGTTGTATTGCCGAAGCAAAGATGCACACATGATGCACGGCTCAACGGTGACATAGAGAGCTGTTCGACTCAATTCTGAACGAGGACGTGCAGCAAGGAACTGATAGATTGCCAACGTTTCGGCATGAGCTGTGCCCTAGTGAGGATCAGCAACTGCCTTGATGCCCTTGGGTGCAGCACCCATCCCACTGAAATCACCATCCGAAAGAGATCGATGGCCTAGACCTTTGCAACCCATTCCCTAAAATGAACAAAATCGCACCAAAGCTGACCAGTTGAAACAATCACCAAGGAAGAACTCACATTCAAACTCCTATTTGTATCATTCATCCCCTCCCCCACAACCTGTCCATCCAAAACCAACACACATCCTACTGGAGTTTCACCTGTCATCAGCGCCTTTTCAGCCTATACTCGCTCAATCAGCAAATCCCAGTGGAATACCAGGAGGACATCCAAATTTATGCCCGAGGAGTTATCGACATACCATATTCAACGCCTTGCGCATGAATGTATGGTGTTCTGGAAGACGCATTGCGAGTTCGGGAGGAATAGGATATTGTTCGAATGGAAGTGGTGGAAGCATTTCTTCCTCGTCCAGGAGTTCAACAGAATACACGTAAGACCTGTGAAGAGTCTATCTTGAAACTGATAACCCGAAAAGGATGAGATTGAACGCCTTGAATCGTGGGATGGAAAAGATAGATTAAAATCATGTGAGGTTGAATTGTTCGCAAGTAGAAGGAAGGCAAGTTCCTGAAAAGGAAAGTGCAAATGTGGAGATTGTACAGTACAGTATTGATGTAGATATGGGATATGGGAGGATGGCATTCGATTTCGGTTTTGAATAAAGGGTTTGAGAAATAAATGCCTCCATGACATTGTATTCTACTTCTCAGGATACTGCCTGGGAGCCTCTTCTATTATGAACTATCGTAGCAGGTCTGAAGAGTTCAACAAGGCTGCACAGAGGTTAATGCTTTACTCTGAGTAGAGCGATTGGTGGTTCGAGCTTACAAAAACTTGGGGTAAGGTTTTAAGTCCCGAACGCTTTGGATTGTACAAGGTATGTAACTACATACCTCGCGAGGCGTCGTGAAATCATCTGTATTCCTTCGCAGCTAGAGCAACACAACATATAATTACAGATATCGGAACCCAAATTTAGCTTGTGAAAGCGATTGCAGGGATTACATACAGGAGGTGATGCTTGCCCTTTAGGTGCACCATTTTTTGTCGCTTCCGTTGCCTATACAAGCCGCGCTTTCATTGGTCGCAAATCACATTTCCTCCCTTGCGACAATGCCTTCACGATCTCCTTCACGAGGCCGGTCCATAACGAGGTCTCCACGAGATACACCAATGTCTCGTTCTAGATCACCTATACCTCGAAGAAATAAACCAATGGGCGGATCTAGATCGCGCTCTCCTCGTCGCTCAGTAACACCTCGCTCTCTTGATCGTTCCAGGTCACGTTCATTGACACCGGCCCGTTCACGAAGCCCGAGGCGCAATGGTCATAGAACTGGTCGGAGAAGCTACTCAAGGAGCCTCAGTCGAAGTCGAAGTCCCAGTCGAGGCGGTGCTGGGAGATACAGGGGCAGAAGTCACTCAAGACCCAGAAGCTCGAGCCGTGACAGTCGCAGACCTCCACAAAGAAGTTCCAAGGTAAGTCTTGCGATGTGCTTTCTTTCTTGATCTTCCAGCTAATCGCAGGCGCAGATCATCGTCGAGAAATTGACCAAGAATGTCAACGAAGCTCACTTGAGGGAAATATTTGGCTCTTATGGAGAGATTCAGTCACTTGATCTCCCCATGAACAGACAATGTAGGCGCAAGAATAACCATGTTGATCCGATCGTGCACTGACGACCTGTTCAGTTATGACAAATCGCGGAACCGCATATATTGTCTACACCACCACCGCAGCCTCAGAATCGGCCATTGCACACATGCATGAAGCCCAGCTTGATGGTGCTGTAATAAACGTCTCGATTGTCCTCCCAAGACGAGCATTCTCCCGATCACCACCCCCACCCAAGGCTTCCGGCCGATCGTTCCCTCGTCCTGGTCCACCGCTGGGACGAGGCGGACGATACCGTTCACCTCCAGGCTTCGGTAGAGGAGGTCGTAGACGTGACAGCCCACCTAGAAGAGGAAGTTATGCCGGCAGCAGAGCAGGGAGTGGTGCTTATAACTCGTACCGAAACCGAAGCTATTCACCATCAAGATCTCGAACACGTTCTCGATCACCATTGCCAAGACGAACCGGAGGTGGAAGAAGGAGAGATTCATATTCCTCTTACTCACGATCACGATCTAGAACACCACCACCGAGAAGAAGGAGAGGCGGAGGGGTTGATCCACTACTCGCTCAAGGAGGTCCGCCTGGTCGAAGAAGAAGTCCAAGCTACAGCTCCTATAGTCGGTCCAGAAGTCCAACTCGAAGCAAAAGTTTAACCAGAAGCCCTAGTAGGAGCAGAAGTCCGAGTAGAAGTCGAAGGAGAAGAAGTTTCTCTCGGAGTCGGAGTGGCGGATCAAGGAGCAGAATTGGTGGAGGCGGGCGGAGATATGGTGGTGGTGGAGGCGGAAGAAGGAGGTAGACTGACACCACATATAGGGACTTTGAGGCACAAAGATCAGCCGTATATGATAAAACACCATAACAAAAGTATAAGTTATGAGGGGGAAAAACAAAAGACCAGAAGAAGTCCTGCAAGAGACAAGGGAAGGGAAGGTTACGAGAATGATATCATTGATGATTCTAATTGTTTTTTTGCAATTCTAAACAGTGTTTGTTTCGTCTCTCAAAATCCTATCTATACAATCCCAAATACCCATAAAAAAAAAAAAAACTCAGCACCTTATCCTTCTAAGAGTCAACCTCTCATACACAAAACAACATCATACATACATACATTACCTAGAAACCTGAATGTAAACCCATCATCCGACTCCTCCCAAACAAACCCACACCTCCGCTAGTACTACATATACACCCGTTGTCCCTGTCCCCATTTCCCCAAAAGAAAACACCCATACCGAAAAACAAACTTCTTCAGGATAGAAAATCAAGCCGCTCCCAGCAGCAAGTTGTAAAACAGTCGAATTCCTTGGGGATAAAGATCTCATGTTTGGCGTCTGGTTTGGGGGGGGGGTTGGGGTCGGGGGGTTTAATTTACAATTGTTATCAATATTGTTTTCTTTTCCAGTGGTGGTGAAAGTTGGTTCAGGATATTAGATCTTGTATGGATGTTTTCTCCTTTGCGTTTGTCTTGTTGGAAAATAGGCTGGAAAACAGGCTGGATGAATAGATAGATAGATAGATAGGTCGTGCGTGGGCTTTTGGTTTGGAAATTATGAATTGTTGTTTCATGGGCCTAGATTTCGCAAGTGATAGGGAGGTTGAGATTGAATGAATCAATGAAGGAATGAATGGGTTGTTGTTTATTTGTGGGTGGATGGTAAAGTACTTTTGTATGTACAGTATATAGACGTCTGGTCTGATGGGTTATGGTGAGATGCTTCCTTCCTGGTCGTATTTATGTATTGTTGACTCGTTTGCTCTTTTGTTGGTCGTGCACAACATATACGGTGTCTGTGTGGGAATACTACTGTATTATCAAATTGGATTATTGGTGTGTGATATATAGTAAAGGAGAAGAGGGGGTTTTTTTTTTGGCGCATACCAATTGCTCTAAATATCTAGGTACTGTACCTATGTATATTACTCTCTATACTTTCTAGGCATAATATTATTATTCTATCAAATTATGACATACAGTACGTCTCCGCTGTAAATCTTCGCGCTCATCCGACTCGATTCCAAAAATCCCAAACCTGTTCCCCGATCTCCCGACTTCCCTCTCTCGTGAAAATAACATCATGTCCCCCGACCTTCTCTCCATCTAAGACCCGCAGGTCCCATCTCCAATCTTTCCCTCCTGGTTCTTCTCCAAATGCCGCGGTCGCGTCTTGAATGATTTCTGTGTGGGAGATTACTGGGTCTGTGGTGGAAAGGATGATGAGGGTTTTTGGATTCGCGTTGGGAGAAGAAGAGCCGAGGGAACGCCAGATCGGGTGTTGGTTGTAGATAGGGCCGTGACGGAATGAGGATATGAAGGCGGAGAGAAAGGCGGGGTGCGTGTGGAGTTGGTGGTGCAGGATCGAGGTTATCGGGATTCCGGTTGGGGAGGAAGAGGGGTGGTAGAGAGGGTGAGTTGTTAGATGGGGAGAAGGGGCGGGAGTGGACAGGAGGGAGAGACAGGTCGAATCGAAGCGGTCGGTGGATTCGTCAGATGCGGTTGATGTTCGGGGTCCGGTGGTACCGGTGGTGATGATATTAGGACCAGCGTGTCGATTTGGATCAGGAAACAAAACCCATTTCACCCACCTCCTGACCAACCATTCCGGAAACAATCCCGCAGAATACATCAGCTTCATTCTCCAGTTGATTTTCTCGCTTCGTAGGATCCCCGCCGGCGCGATGAGAATCAAACTCCGAACCATTCGCGGGTGCCAACGGGCAAAGTTGGCGGATATACCGCCTCCGAGGGAGTACCCGATAAGATCGAAGCCGCCGTTGTCCTCGGTGGACTCTTCGTTCGTTGGGTCGAGTGGGGTAAGCCAGCGGAGAGGTGAGGAGGTCAGGACGAAGAGGATTTGGGTATTATAGAGTTCGGGTGTGTGAGAGACCGTGGAGGGAGGATCGTCGGAATGACCGCGGCCGAAGAGATCTGGAGGGAGAGATATGGTTTAGGGAAGTGTGAAGGGATTGGTTTGAAATAAGGGGATCAGGGATCCAAGGGGAAAGGGGATTGTTCATGATTCGGAAAGGTTTCTGGGCCTTTTTTGCCTTGTGTGAAAATCATGTAACATTGTAGAAACATGAAATATGGCCCTCTTTCAGAAAAAAGAGAGCAAAGCCTCCTGGTTCCTCTTTTCCTTTCGAAACCCATCATTTCAAAACTTACCAAACAACATAACTCTACATCCCTTCTCGACCAGTTTTTCCGCCAAAGGTGCCAAAGCAATACCTGGCGTAGAGATCCCATGAACTAACAAAACCTTCCTCCCATCCTCCGGTCCCCATTCGAATACCCTGATCGTTCCATATGGAGTGTCCACATCGCGACCACCGGGTAAGGCGTCACGGGGATACGGTATCAGGTCTTTGATATTGTTTCTCGGAGCCTTTTGGATTTGTTCTTGATCAGGCGGATGACCGGTGAAGAGGCGGGCGGAAGAGACTTTGTTGATGGCGGTGAGGGCGAGGAAGAAGGCGAGAGAAAGGGAAAGGGAGGAGAGGGTCAAGGGGGAGGGCTGAAGACGGGGAAAGCTCATTTTGGGGGATCAAATATTGTGCACTTGTTTGTATTGGGCATTGTATTCTATGTATTTTCTATCTTTAGAATGACCGTCTCTGACACGGTGTGATTATTGTTCATCCCTCTTCAAAGATTGCGAGATATAGGATTTGTAAGCTCGCGGGCGGGGGTGGGTTTCTGAGGATAATGATACGGTCTCGTATTCGGGTGGTCTTGAACCGACTTCAGTGGTGGGGCCTGAGGTCAACGACTTTTGCATCGCGGTGTGATATCGCTTATTATTCCAAGATACCAGCAAGATATGTTACAACATTTACTGTACTGCCGTCCGATCCAGAAGATTGATCGATTCCGGTCCTGGCTTTCCTGTTTCGAGGATAAAGCTTTGGATGTCTAATCCAGTGTCATCAATGAAAGCCGCAACGGTCTTCAATATTTTGATATGTACAACAGAAGTCTTGTCTCTGTGATTGTAAAGTCTCCTACTTTACAAGCTGTCCTCGCCATATTTACGCATTTACCCATCCCATTTGTCCAGTTCCCGTTCCCATCTTCCTTATGGAACGCCCATTCGCCAAAATAATCATACAATGCTCGCTTGTTGACAACCGTGAAACACGCAACGGCTGTCCAAAAAAAAAAAAGTAAAAAGTCAGATGTGGAAACAAAATTGAGCTGTAAATAACAACACTGAAGATCGTGCCAGATTGCAAGTCGTGATATCAAGTTTAACCGAGCAGTGGCCCTGAGGATGGTCCCGAAGAAGATCCCGCCCGTACTTTTTCTTCCAGATCAATTTCGTCCTCCTTCTCCCCTTCAGCCACAAATACTCGTTCTTCTAATGTCTTGGTGATCTGTCCGCACCAGTGGTCAACGTAAGTTGTCCAGAAATGGGCCAGGAAATAAACAATGCAGAACCAGACAGCAAGAACGAGGAAGAAGGGGATTCCGTGAGCACGTCGGGGTAGCCAGTGGTAGATGACTTCTCCAGTCTCTGGATTGGTCTCCGGGTTCCATGGAGTGCCGGTGATACCGTAGAGCATCCAAGCGAGAACTGTACGAAGGAGGGTGCCATGGATCAAGTAGACCGCGAAAGAGTTGCGACCAAGCCACAGGAAGAAGCGATTAGACAAAAGCTCCTTGAGTGGGTGGCAAGCTTGGATGCCAAAAGCAGCGACATCGATGCCCAGAGCGGTAAACCGTTTAGCTGTGTGGGTGTCGGCGGGAAAGATGTATTGAGAGAGGTTGTAGAGGTTGTTGGACCAACTGCTCCATTCTGGCGAAGCGTCGGGATAGGATACGAAATAGAAACCGAGGATAATCACAGGTATGGAGCAACGAGTGGCGGCTTTTTGATGGTTTGCGAGAAACTTCTGGTATGGCGGATGCTGAGATAGGTCGGAGAGGAAGAGACCGAAGATCATTTGTTGGCCGAATGTTTCTGTGAAGTGTCGGTCAGCACCAGTCGACCACTGGAACGGCAGGGGGGCGTGACTTACCAGTATCAGGATGTGGATTCTGCCACCAATATGCCAGATATCCAGCATACACTATCATCCGATACTTGAACTGAGAATAAATCATGGCTGCGCTGACGATGAAAACAATCATTGCTCCCTTCAAGAACGGCAACAGGGCCCATTGATGGTCATCATACTCCATGACGCCATTTGTCCAAACGGTCCAAAAGTTGAAGTAGAGGCGCTTTAATTCCAACCACCATGTCGGCTCCGGTACCGGACTTGCATATCGATACCATTCGGAATCACTCCTAGATGCTGCGGTATATGCTCCAAACTGGCACATCAACCATGATATCAACATGGCCAAAGTTGCTGGAAGGATGAGTCGTGGAACCCGTCGAAAAGCGCTTTTGGAGATCGTTTGCAGGGCTTCTCGATGTCTACCTGCTCGAGCCAACTTCAAGGGCTTCAGACCGCAAACGTAGCCGGTCAACAAGGCGAATATGGCGACCCCGACCTTCCCCTGGAAGATTATACGAATGAACGGCCATTGGGCGATTCGAGCGGGTGTGTCGGGGTTGTTGCGAGGAAGAAATAGACCATAGTCAAATGCTCTAGATATGTGAGTGCAAACGACAGTGAAGGATGCAAAGCCTCGGAGGCCCTGAGAAGAAGTCAGCTTCACTTCGACAAAAAAAAAACCTCACTGTATAGATCTCACGTCAATCCATTTGATATTCTTGGAGGTATCCCGAGTCGCCATGATGTTCGCGTTCAATTCTCGCTCGACGGATGGGGCGAACCCTCGTCGGTAGATATGGTATTAAGCGTGTAAAAGAGAGGCGAGCCAGGGCAGAAAAGCACAGCTCGCTTTCGCCGAGCGAGTCAGTATGTACACGGAGGTTATCATATGCAAATCATGAAGGATTACGACGACAATGAGACGGATGTTATGCAAGACGACATTGTCTATGGAGCATGAAGTTTCACGATCGGGGTAAGAGGGGAAAGAAAGATAGAACACAGCATGCGAGTTATTACATAGTAGTACCTGGCAAAGAGGTGTAGGATGCGAAGCTAATTCATTCATTCACTTGATTGACGTGCTTGGCGCTATGTAAGTCGCCCCCGTTCAAGAGGGAAGCTTGGGGATCCGTAGATTGTCCCATGATTTTCCAGCGAGTTTCCCTTGATACATATTTACTATGGTACATACATACATAGTAGTACATACCGAGTACCATGGTATCATAGTAGTACCATAGTACATAGTACAAGATATGGGGACGGGCAGGCAGGAAGCTGATTGGAAGTGGGTGCCGAATTTGTTTGTGGTACTACATAGTATGTAATTAGCGATCTCAAGGTTTTGGAGTAAAGGAGGAGTGGAACCTGGCCACAGTCAATCCCCTCCCCATTCGATCGGAGCATGGGCGACAGGAAGAACGCTGCGTACTAAGGAGTACTCAGAGTATGGTAGAGTAGAGAGTAGGTAGTACTGTACCATATCAGAGTACTCCTTGATAGGTAGTATCAAGCCCCTGTTGCTCTGTACGCTTACTCTGATAGGGCCATGTTATTGACTTCCCGAACATACTTTACAGTAACATCTGAGACACGTTGAAATCCTTTTTGGTTCTACTACTATGTACACTACTACGCTGAATACTCTGTACAGTGTCTATCTTCCCCAAATTCGCATATCGCGACTGATGGCACAGACCGTCATCCTGGGCAGAGATGAGATCCAGCCTTGGCAGAACCTTGGCGCTTGATCATTGCAAGAAGGAAGTGTCAGATACTCCGAGTGTCACCTTGGGATAACTCACGAAAACCTTTCCCCTCTATCCTCTATCCATGGCTGCTCCGTGAAAAAGGAATATATAATTAAAGTAATACCGATTCATGAGAAGTGGACAAAGCGATTTCGCGTACAAACCAGGCAAGCACAGGGTTGGATACAGAGTAGTGAAAGAGCGTCGACGGATGCAGAGTCCTCCGCCACAGAGTGGGTTCTTTGTCACCACAAGCAGCATTTTGGGACATTATGCCAAGGAACCAATGGAAATTACTCCGAGTAGCAACAGTAAGTTGGACATGGGCTGTCAAACCTGTCATCCTATCACAAAAACTCACGATGGTGTGATTCCTGTCCGCTAAGCCACCTGCAGTCTGGACCCATGGCACTTTCTGCATATTTGGAGTTCTCGGAGTAAACTTTAAGACACACCATTGCCACAGTTAGATTTTCTGTTGGTTGATGACGTCTCAAGGGAAAACGTGTCAAAAGTCTCTAGATTGAAGAGGATAGGTATCGTACCGGCTAGATTCTTCCGAGTTTTACGAGGGCAGCCGCAAAGTCTGTTGTTGGTAACAATCAACACGAACAATAGACGCGATGTTGTAATTAAGGTATAAATGGCTTATCTTCATTCTCTATATCTATAGGGATGTCTAGTGTCTTTATATATTATGCCTATTGAGGTGGCTGGTATGATGCCCTGAATGTTGTAATGTAACACGCGATACCTGGTCGGCTGCTGGATGCGATAGGTGATGTAAAACCCTACTTTGTAAAGCTACACCACCGGCATAAGCAGACTCGCATTGCCTGCCTCTATCGGCACACAGATCGCTGCTGCTTGAGTTTGTACCTCAGGCATTCAGTCCAGTGTACGAGTTACATGATGTTTCTCGGTGCAGGGCCAGGGTCAAGCGACCTACTATGGTACTCAGAGTAATCGATTGCTTTGCCCATTGACATTTTGCTACAGATCGAGCGAGAGGATCAACGGGATCTCACTTGTTAGAAGTCGACGAGTATGGACGAGGCCGGCTTGGCACTCGCCTGCACATTCCATAGCTATAGCGCAAACCATGTTACTCTTTAGCATTCCTAAAAGATCACAAATCGCCGACGGGAGAAGCTTTTACATGCCTTGAAGAGAGTAGGGTCGTCGATTTCCTTCTTGGCTGAAGATAGTGGGCCCCGATATTGTTGCTCGACGGGTATCAAAATCTCTTCGTGCGACTCTGTATCTGTCTTGGCTGAAGCATCAAACACGATCTCCCGTGGTTCATATCGGTTCCATGATCCACCAGCATCTTCCCAGAAGGAATTTCCAGGAAGTCGATCGTCAAAGTTTGAATCTTACCCCGTGGGTGAGAAGATCTCATACACCAAGATCGGACAATCGGTGTTTTCCATTCCTCGTTGTCTTGCACGCAGCCAACGCTGTAGTAAAAATCCGTACTAAAAGCAAACGCTCTACTCGGTGGATGCCCCTGACCCTTTTGACTTTGCCGTTGCTCTCCCGTGGCTGTACGCGTGCTGGGCTCCTTATCTGATAGTGTTCACGCCTTGATTATCAGTTGGTTGACCTAGCTTCGCTTTAATAGCTTCGCGAATCGATAGCTCCAAAATCCGGTGCCCTTTGTGCACAATGTTGATAGCAGCGTTCTGATACTTCTTGTGATCGGATCTTTCTGCTGCCTAGGGGTTGCGGTGCAGATGCTGCGACAGGAGATCTGATTCTGAATGCCGCCACAACGCAGCTAAGAGCTTTGACGAAAGTCCTCTCATTCTCTTGCTCATGGGGAATTGCGTTGTACTTTGAGGTATCGTGTAATGCTCAGTATTCTTGTCAGCTATAACATGATGGACGGCCGCACCAATCTGTTCCAATGACTTCGTCTTGCTTCTTGCAACCAGAAGACCTAAGTTAACGGAAATCGAGAGGGCGAGACGATACGTTGTCCATTATACTGAACCATTGGCTATTGCAACAACTCGTTGCCGTGGAAAAGTGTATGTTCTATGAGAACAAGGGTTTGGCATTACGCTCAGTACTCAAGAAACACATCGAATCCCGATCCCTGGCTGTATGTTTACCTGTGGAGAGAACTTGATTTTTCCATACGCCGTGAAGTTTCATTTGTGCATCTCCTTCTGTGGCACCGATTTGTGCGAAGTGACTTTACGAAGACGAGAGGGATACTAATATCATGACCCTGTCCATGGCCTGCAACAGCCTAACATGCGAATTTAAGGCATCAACCCCAGGTGAAGACTGTACGGCAATAGACCTCAAATCGACCAGAGCTCATCATGGGTCTAGGAATCGAGATATCGAGAGACAGACGGGTCACAATTTATCAATGTCTTCATGAAAGCCAATATCAATATCAATATCTGCGCCTGGCCGGCTGACAGTGCAGAATATCCGATCTGATAGCGACGAAAGAAGGAATCGAAAGTCAGACGGGGAATAGCCTACCACAAGAGCACAGGACCATCGGCCTCGAACTTCTTGATGAAGCCCTAGAACTACTCGTCCTAATCATGGGTGTTCCTCAGAAAAGCTACCCCTACTGTGATGGCTTGACAGAGTTTTCATAGGGAGGCCACATTTTGGAGAGGTAAGGAGCTCATGGTTACCCCTCGTTCCTGGTCGTTGATGTACTGCCTGTATGTTGCAGGAATAGACCATTCGTCTAGAATCGACTTCTGATGATTATACAGCCAAATCGGAACAATTGTTTGCACCATCTCGTGTGCCGTTACATTGCACGCATTCAGGAAGACCAAATACTACCTTGAGGTTGATACTGGGGCATTTCTTAAAACGACTTGCATTGAATGCATTATGCCCTACCCTCTGAACGATGGGCTGAACTATAGACAGAAAAACAATGCCAATATCCTGCATTGGTGTCCGTTACGATGTGGCAACCAGTACTGACCGTGACGTCGAAGAGTCCACACATTGCCGAGCAACGACCCTTTCAAACATTCCAGCGGCGTTAAGAAACATCCTATGTTCAGCGTAAAGTCTTTCATTGCGTTTCAGGCTGCATCTAGCCAAGATGTTCTGGAGGTATTTTGTGTTTCAGGCGACAAGAACCAGTCTGGGAGCTAATGCAACAAGGGAGGTCGGTATCAAAGTGTTGATCAACCCTTTCGAGATCAGCGCTCCTAGTACATCTTCTTACAGCTGAGCTTATAATCTAAGTAAACATGTAATTAATACGCTTCCAAGATTGATTGGCCATCTAAATTGCCTGATATTGCCTGACAGCTGTGAGAGGATGAGATGTTTAGATTGGCGACACATATGCCATCCAATCTCTGTCAACTGATCATAAACTGATGCTCAGAATATCAGGGAATCAACACTGCAGACGACGAGTCATTGATACGCAAGGAAATGTGATTTCTTATGCTCTAAATCCAGATTGGGTAGTCCAACAGCAAATAGTTCACATTCCAGCCTTTGGGGAGAAAAGCACAATGCGATTGTCATTGACGCACGCGGCGACAGGAATGTGACGAAGTCCTCTCATTTGAGTCTGGTTTCTTGTGGGGACAATTTAGGGGAAGGGAATCCGTCGACTTCTCTCTCTCTCTCTCTCTTCTTACTACTGGGAGGCCTCCGTTGCCCAGCCATTCCACTTTATTTGTCGCTATACTTTCCAGCCACCTTACTTCCACTAAATCTCTCTCCCAAACCATCTTACTGCAACTGACCCCCCCTCCCCAAACAGCAAAACGGGCATAATGTTTGTTTCATCCCTAAACATCATATTCATCACCCTTCTCTGTGGTGACTCCAGTTCACATTCCTCACCCGCTCCTTATTCGGCGCATGTATATAACTGTTCATGAACCCGACCGTTCTATTGTCTACATTCCTCACCGCTTGCGCTTGACTTATCGATAGCCTGATAGTCCCACTCTCCACTTCTCTCACATCTTGCGCCGTCTGCGGTCACTTTGCGCCTGAGGCATCCACGGCCGACAGACTCGTTGCCTGGCCTGTAAACATACAAATTTCGTGTCGCGCACACTTCCTCCCTCTATTCTCATCATCAAATTTCCCTGATCCGATTGATTTGACTGTCATCGTTGCTCTCTCACCGAACTTGGTCCTCACCGCTAAGCTGGACGTCCAGCATACCGTCAACGTCATGTCGACCGATGCGCAACTAGACAGCGCTTCGCAAGCAACATCTGAGATACAGGTACCATCTACGCCGATCCCACAAAATGCGACACTTCCCGCATCCAAGCCCGTGGATGCGACAGCGGCAAAGCCGACTTCTCCCATCCATCGGGCCTCATCTTCTGACATGACACCTCCACCTTCATCACAACCTGTCAATTCTCGATCACCACCCATCTTCCGCCCATCATCACGGCCACAACATTATCCTGCCTCACCTCCAGCAACCGTGAGAGCGAACCATCCTGTAAGCTTTCCAAGCGACGAGGAGCTCGCAAGTGCGGGCGAGCATGAGTTACGAAGTATGGTCAAAGAACTTATGGGCGCTGTGCGAGAAGCTAGGATATCTGCAGCTCATTTCAAGCTGCAACATAGTCTCCTTGCTATGGAAAGCTATGAGTCTGCTCAAAGGGCTCAAATCGAGCACCAGATGACGAAACGAGAAGTCGAAGTGCTCCAAGCAGAGAATCGCTCGCGCCAGAGCTCTTCACAACCACAACGAGCACCAGTGGCCTCGCCACAGAGTGCTCCAGAACCTCTCCTAACCCGCTGTCGGGAATTGGAACTGGAACTTGGTATCCTTGATCGAAGATTACGCAGGGCGAAGCGACTTATAGAGGACGAGAGAGATAGAGGAGATCAACTACAGGATCGAACAGAAATTTTGCAAGAGGAGAACTCGCTTTTGAAGCGGCGGATTCGAGAGAATCGAGAGCACATGACGATGCTCAAAGCTCAGACTCCTATATTCTCCAATAGTCCAAGACATGAACCCATGACACCTCAAAGAAGACCAGTTGCGCGGTATCCCGACACTGGAGAAAGCCAACATTCAGCATTCCATGCCCTTCTGGCTGCCGGTCAGGTTATGAATGGAGAACCCATCAGCGTTCCTTCGACACCAACCAAAACTCCTGCTTCCAAAGTTCGCCACGGTCATACAAGAGGCGCCCATTCTCTGTCGTCCTTGAATTCAACACCTGCAAACCGTTCCGCCATATTCTCCCAAACACCCAAAGCAGAACGCCTACAACTTCCTGCATTTGATTTGACTATTCCACCAAAGCCTCTACCCTCCCGCCACGATCGTGACAGTACAATCTCCATCTCAGGATCTGAGGGCGATCGCTCCGAGAATAACGAGAATTCAACAGAGGACGTGCAATTACCACAATCTCAAGCCTCTTCGCTAGCTACCAGTATGCTACGTCGAAACCCCGGTCCAATACCGAAAGACAACTCCTCTGACCCATCATCTCAAGAGTCATTATCCCAACAACATCAGCAGCAGGAAACACACACCTCAGCGTCAAAACAATCTTCCCTCCTTCAAGCCAAATTATTCGGCCAAGTCAAGAAAATGGCCTCCGCAGCACGAAAAGCTGGTATTGAAAATCTACAAGGAAAAAAGCGGAAAGCTAGTCATGGAAGTTCCGAGGATAACGACGATGGTGATGTCGATCTTGCAGAGAAGAAAAGGAGACTGTTAGGTATGAATAATGAATGGCAAAGTCCAAGAGTCGGAGGTAATCAAGAAGGCGTCGGTTTAGGGATCGGAAGAAGCGGAATTTGATGAGTGGGCATGGTACGGAGACGAGGAAGTTCTTATAAGAGGTTGATTGAGAGAAAGAGAGCGTTTTTCATCTTGAAGAATTGGCTGGGTTTTGAGCAAGCAAGCAAGCAAGCAGGCAGGCAGGCAAGCAAGGATGGTTTTCTGATTGATTGATTGATTGATGATTGAATGAATGAAGCGTCGGACTTTTGTCATACACTGTATAATACTATTTGGTAGATGTTCAGATTCGAATTCAGAATTCGAGTCACCTACCTACATAGATAGGGACACAATACTATATCTGAAGAGGTATCACTCTTATCCATCTTAGGTAGTAAGTTGACTGTACATACAATATTGTACAATACGATACAATATCTTTGAATGAGAAACACATAAACTCGGAGCCTTCAAAAAAAGATATTCCCAATTATTCAAGTTCGAATTGAGACCGTACTTGACTCCCTCCAACAACACCTCCAGCAGCAGCGGCGCTACCCCAAACCCGAGAATTTCCTCGCCACCCACCCAGCTCCAAACTCCGCATATTCCTCCTTAGTGACGACCAACTGTTTGAAAGCGGTCTTATTCTTCCTCATCGAACACGCCATCCTCGCTCCACCGAGCCAAGTTGCTTTCAAAGGGTCATCCATTTTCGCGACTCGGACGTTCCAGGAGCTGTGGCTTAGAGATCGGACTTCGGTTTTCAGTCTGGAAACAAAGCCGGGGATGTTGGCGTTGCCGCCGACGACGAGGATGTTGGAGAGCATGGTGGCTTGGATGGCGGGAGGGAGGGTGGTGAGAGACTGATGGATCAGTTCGGGGATGCCGGCTAAGGGAGTGGGTGTGCTGGGGGTGAGACCGAGGTCAGATGGGGTGAAGAGGATTTCGGGGACGGTGAAGCGTTCGTTAGAGAGGGTCATGAAGGTTTCTGGATGGTGGGTTGTCGAAGGGGTGGGCGATGGGGAGTGAGGGCGTTTTTTAGGGTTGGTGGATGTTGCTTGTTGGGAAGGGTCGTGAGGGCGAGTGAAGCCTTGCTTGATGTGTAGACCATCAGGGAGGACGTAGTCGATGAAAAGAGACGTTGGAGAGGAAGAGGATGGTAGTTCGGGAGTGTTGGTGGGAGGGTCCATGTGCATGGCGTCGTTATCGGTTGAGTCGGTCGAGGTTTCAGGTGGGGTCGGGAGTCGAGTTGGGTTCCGTGATTTTTTCGAGCGACTTGAATTTCCTTTCCATGTTGCCTCAAGGTCGGAATTGAAATTCTGGCTTACGAAGCATGTTCGTTCTTTGATGTCGTTGACTAAGTGGGTGTCTTGATGGAGGTCGTAATGTCGGGTTGAAACGATTTCTTTCAACATGTTGGTAAGATGTTTACCGCCAAAATCTAATCGGCGGATGGCACGTTGTATTGGTCTTCCCTTGTAGATTGGTGTTATAGTCGTGTGAGAATAACCACTGTCCACAACCAAGAGGCACTCAACCGGACCACTATCTGGCGGGGGCGTGCCTGATACTGGATCACCCATCGAAGGATGTATATCATTGTAAGCGTTCAGACTTGGGCCTACAATTGTCAATCATTCTGTCAAGTCCGTTTCAAAAAATTCTTGATCTCACCGATGACTCGAGAATATGCGCCAAAGCCCCATTCTTCCATGATTATCTCATCGGCGTTTTTCTGTAACGAAGGTAATGTGTTTGGCGGCTCAGTGAGGACCAAAGTCGTATCCCCTGCATCTTTGACAAATAAATCTTTTGCTGCTGTTTTCTCGTCGAAGAATGTATGGTCCCATACTGCCTTCTGAGCTTCCCAACTCACAATTTGACCTTTCTCTACCGGTCGACGAAAGATCGCATCCGTCCAGTCGGATATATTTTCAAGTTGTGAGGCAATGTATGTCCGCCTGTCGCGGGTTCTCGCAAGAGCATTTGGTATTACATGGCAGTTCGTGAGGAGGTCTGCATCTGTATTTGCAGTATCTGAAGAGAAACCGGCTTTCAGTAAATATGCCCCATTGTCAATTATGAGAGTGTTGGAAGGGAGAGGCTCTTCCTTTTGCCGAGACTTTGATGGTTTTGGCATCGGAAAGTACCCCTGGACTTGGAGGATATCGAGCACTGGACGTTCAGCTTCAAATGTCCTATGCACGGATACTGTTATCAACCTTCACCTTGGAAGTGAATCGACACTGCAAAACTCTTGAAGATGGAATGAACTTGAAAGATGATGTGGAGAAGAACCTCGTAGTGTTGCGAGCTCTAGAAAATATCCCCACATCAAATCGCGTCGATTGATTTCTGGGACGCGTTAAGTGATCACAATCATCAAATTGATATAGTTAACTACATGGTGCATAACAAGATATCTACATCACACACAAACAAAGGAACAACAACCGATATTTATGCATGTTCTAGAGATTCATAACCCTTACTGCTGGGTTGACCTTTGCTGAGGCTGAACTGGGACCAACCTCTTTGATACCCAGCTGGGTCGGGATCTCGTCGGCTTTGAAGGCTGTGCTGCATATGACCGAATCAATCAATAGAGCGTCCCTGTCTGTGACGACCTGACGCCCACGATGTCCACACAATCCACTCAGAGCGTGCCTTTCACCTTCACACAACCTCAACAAGCCTTTCGCTTGCTTGAACTTCCACCTGATGTTCTCCAGTTGTTAAGATCTTCGGAAGGTCCAATGACGTAGGGACAGCCTTAGATCTCAATTTTGATTCCCTGGCTGACTGGAAGAGTTAGTCTCAAAATCAAATCTTCCACATTCTCACCAGTAACACCAATATCGAAAACATCTATCAATGGCGTAGAGCAGCAAACGTCAACAGTTCATCTAGTCACACCTCTACGCTCATATCAGATTCGGCAGGTGAATACGTCAAATTCGGTTTTCGTCGCAACTGCATCGAATACCATGCCTCAAGTATCAGAAGAGCCAGACAAGGGCCCAGAGAACGTCACGTCATCTTCTCTAACAGCTATTGCCCAGGTAGATTCTATATTAGAACTTCATGCCGTATCGTATTCAGCGGAAGAAATTTTGGCAAAACTTTTGCCAGTGTGGTCAGTAGATACTACGGCAAGTTCCGTGGTTAGCAAGCAGACCAGAAAAGAGGTGCTGGCAGAAATCCCACTTCCAGACCGACAATTGGACACTGCTTGTCTGAATCTTCTTGCTTTTGATAACCAAAGTGATGACGCAGCTATCGTTCGTCCTGATGCCAAATCGGCACTGAAAGCATGGAGTGATATTGTCACAATAGCTATCGAATCATCTATTGATCTTTCATCATTTTTCTATCCGTCGACATTGCTCAACATACCCGGTCCCCAGCAGCCACACCCTCATTCTGCCGCTCTCATCAACCTTCGATCGGCCATTCTTCAATACCTTACATATGTTCCACCATCAGATGCTTCAGATTCTCTACTACCCATTAATTTGGACGAAAAAGTATGGCTGCAAAAGGACAAACTGTTAAGGTGGACAGGTATCACACTTCTTGCATCCTTGCGCTCCAGAAAGGATTATGAGCCAGAGGAGAATCTTACCTTTGGCGACATCAAAAACGACCTGATTGCGATAGACGACTTTACAACTCAATGGCTTGATCTTCTGCCTGAAGCATGGAGACAGGATGTTCAGCTTTCGCTGCTCCCCGTCGTCGAGGAAGGCAAAGGAAAGATGAAACTGAATATCAGCCAAGATCAATGGGTGGAGATGAGCAAGAACATCGATGCCTTGGTTGTTGAGACGCCTAGTTCTACAGCTAAAGTCACCACCAGTGGTACTGCCACAGCAGCTATAGGCACCGGTAATAAGAGAAAGTGGCATGAAAAGTTTAAAGCTGAAAGGGATGCAAGGGTTGCAGCTGCGGCTGCCAAGAAGAGGTAGATGCAACTCTGCTAAAGATATTTATGAAGTATATGAGCTATGAAGAGGACATACTATGTAGATACCACATACTTTCTGTGGGAATATTCTGTAACGGACGATCAAACCGAAAACTGTGAGGGCAGAGTATGTCAGGGAACTTCCTTTACCTGGTCGCAGCAAGGACCATCCGTCGATGCAACCTCATGAGAAATGAGAGTTGTTGCAATACGAGCGATTCTCTGTAGAAGCGATAAGCTATACTAGCCCTCTGGACTAATTAGTACTGTACCTGAAGGTGGTTAGGCTACCTAGGCTTTCAGCAAGAGGACATTGTAAGGCCAGCCTTGTCACCCAATATTAATTAATAGTTTCCTGCTTACCACTTGCTTTGTCATTTCAAGCACTGCCACGATCGTCCAGAACTTCCAAGACTTCCAAGACATGGCCCATAAAGAAGATGATCCTAAATACCTAGTTTATCATTGGTCTCGTATCTATCGAGAACAGGAGACAAATCAATTTATTCCTCTAATTCTTCTCATTGGTCGTTATCATGTCGTGTAACATCTGTCATTCAAGGGAACCCCAGGTCTTGGTTTCCAGAGCATCCGCGATCCACAAATTCCGGGAACCATGAAGATTGCTTCCCAACTTCATCCTCCTGACTCATGGGTATGACCAGAATAGGGAATTCTTCAATGCAACGGATGTTACCAAGGGTGTGTAACGACAGCAATGATCGTCTTACGGTTAGGCTTTCCGTTTTAATGACGGACATTGGTCAGATCACTTACATTCCTTACATTGTCTCAATGTCAGCAGATACCGCGGTATTCATCTAAGCGAACGAATCAAAACAAGACCATTGGTCAAACGAGAACGATCAGAGTATGGAAAGAAATCTTACTACTGATCCGTAGTCCTAGTCCTCCGAAGACTTGTATTTTCTTGTTTCTCCTGCACAGCCATCGTTATCCTCTCTGTTCATCCAAATCACCTGTTCGTTACTGCTTCAGGTTAGAAGTTGGAACTGGTGGCCTATTTCTTACACTTGCAAGACCGTCAAATTGCTATTGGTCAGTTCGCAGCTGGAGCTAGACTCTTGTTCGGACTTCATCTGTCACACTGCTGCATCCGTATTCTCAGAACTCTGATTGCTTGAAGCTTTCCATTAGGCCATTTGAGTTTTAGGCCAGCAATAGGACCTCTTCATCGTCACTACTGAGCCGTGGATCGACGTGTTTCTTGAGGCTTAGCGACGTTGTTTTCGTCGATCAAACAGTATGCCAGACACTGGGCATTGAGACCTACTTAACAGAGAGCGGACAAGGATTCTAGAAACCCAATATTACAAGCCAAGGCTGGTGGAACAGTACGGTTAGTATATCCTTAACAAAGGAAGAGATAAATTGGACGCCGCTAGATATCCAGACTTGACGGGCAGGTGTGGCATATAAAGTCCACGAAACCCTCCTCTGATCACTTGCCTACGGCCAATTCAGCAGGTCGGAAGATCATTACAGGACAACAAGATGAAGTTCTCAATCGTTCTCCTCCTCCCATTCTTTGGGCTAGGTACGTGCACCAGTCTTTCCCGGCTACGTCACAGAGCTAACGGGTTTCAACCAAAGCATCTCTATCTCTAGCTCAATTCGTGACTTTCACGCCTTCCGGTTCCGACTTCTCGGATATAGAATACAAGGTCAACATCCCTACTTCGACTGCAGATTCAGGATCTGGGCCCATCTACATCTCTATGCAATGCCCATCTGACAGTGTGGAATGGTGTGGGCTGGGTCAAGGATCCCAGATGTCTGGTGCCAACATATTTATCATGTATGCAGCATCATCTTCCAATATTACCATTTCGCCACGGCTAGGAACAGGACACACTATGCCCATGTTCAACTCCGATGCTCAGATCACTGTCCTCGAGGGAAGTGGTATCTCAAACGGGATAATGACTGGGAATTTTCGTTGTGATTCATGCTCTTCCTGGTCTGGAGGTAGCATGGATCTTACGTCCTCTTCCTCAGATTGGATCTATGCCGTCAAAAATGGGGATGCTATTACGTCTACTGATCAATCTGAATCTATCTCCGAGCATGATGGCCATGGATCAGCAACCCTTGACCTAACAGAAGCCACTGGCGGCAGTTCATCCAACCCCTTCATTTCGAGCAGCAGTACCAGTAACTCTTCCTCAACATCAACCTCGTCTTCTACATCCCCTTCTTCTATATCCAGTACTTCCTCCTCCGGCGGTGTGACGTCTCAGTCCTCATCCAGTACTTCTACCACCCAACTCAAAACCGCCCACGCCGCCGTCATGACCCTCGCATTCCTGGTTTTCTTCCCCCTCGGCGCCACCCTCGCCTGGATCCCTATTCCCTTCCTCTCCAACAAAATCATCTACCTCCACGCCCCCATCCAAATCATCTCTCTCCTCCTAGTCATCTCCGGCCTCGGTCTCGGCATCAAACTCGCAAAAAACATCAACGATATAGACGGATATCATCAAATCATCGGCTACGTCGTCGTCGCCTCCATGGTCCTGATCCAGCCCGTCTTCGGAATCCTCCAACATTCGTACTTTAAAAAGCACGGCGGTTCCAGTCTTTGGGGTATCTCTCATCGATGGTTCGGTCGCATCCTGCTCGTACTAGGTATCATCAATGGTGGGCTAGGGGCTGGGTTGCTTGCGGGTGATACGATGTGGTTGATCAGGATTTATGAAATCGTTCCCCCGATTTGGTTTGTCTTGTATGTTGTTGGACTCGTGGTGGTCGGGACGAAACAAAGGAAGAATAAGGGACAGAAGGTATCTTCGTTGACGGGAGAGAGGGAGAAGAGTCCGAATTCGAGGCTGGTGGAGAATGGAGTTTAGGAGGTGGATGATTTAGGACAGCGATTTCTTTAGTTTCGGAATCTGTTTTTTTCTTCTCTCTCTCTATATATAGATCATTGTGCAAAGCAGATGAAGAGATATCAGAGCTATAGTCCTTAAGAGCATCATGTCTTCTCGGGAGAACTCTAAGGAACATAGAAAGAGCAGGATTCGCCAACAACGAAGAAAATATCAAGAGTAGAATTCAACAACACAACATATATATCTTGTATTCAAACATGATCCTTTCAATTCATGAAAACCTATTGATCTAACAACGGACACACACATCTCTCAAATCGAAGTACACCCTTGTATTATCATCATCATCACCATGATGCTCCTCCTCCCTCAACCCGTCCCATTACTCTCCTCAATCCCAGCCCTCGGCATCCTCGCTTCACCCTCCTTGACCATGCCCTCACAGCCCGTAATTTTTCCCGTCGCTTTTTCCACCGTTCCCAAAATAGAGCTTTGGGCTGGAGCACCTCCTCCTCCAGAAGATTTGTTGGTGCTGTTGTTGTTGTCGTCGGAGGAGGATGAGGAATCGCGCGCGGCTTTCATTTCGGAAATGGCGTCTTGTTTGGTTTGGGTACCGGATTCATAGCCTAGGGCTTGGGAGAGAGTGCCTTGGATGTACTGTTGGGGGAGAAGGAGGAGGAGGAGTTAGAGATTAAGAACATATGGGGGAGGGCGTGAGTGGGATGGACGTACTTTGGCATGACCGCTGATCAGGGACGGTTGATCTTGGTCGGACATTTTGGAGTCTATGGTTAGTTTTACGACGGTGGGTGATATATGCAATGGGATTGTATATTTGATGATGATGATGATGATGATGATGATGATGTGTCTTGCTTTGTTTCAAGGATTTGAGTTCAACTGAGGAGGAACACTGAGATCGTTTTGCTTTGAATTAATTAATTAGCAAAGGAGAGAAAGAGAAAGTCATAAAAGTCTAGAGCATAGAAGGTAATCATGTATTTGTTGACGAACATGTGTTCATTGCTTAAAAGATGCAAGGATGATCCGGATGATGTCATCAAGGGTCATCTGGGGGACTTCCCCGGAAATAGACAATCACTGTACCAAGACTTTGGGATTTAATTTACCCTTGTGGAGGAATGTAACTACTCAGAGTAGATTAGAATGCTTCTAGAAGCGGCATGTATGCATCGGGATTGCTTTTGAATTCGTTTGGAAGAATGTTGTGATAGATGTCGGAATCATTCGGTCAACGTAGAGGGTGAAAATGAGCTGAGATAGAGGCGGATCGTGACCAAAAATCAAAAGGTGATGTCTTAACCTATACCATCATATATCGATAGCCTACGAGTTTGGTGTCCTGATAATCTCGACGAAGAGATGTGACTCTTCATGAAGAGCTGTAAAGGCTTCCCCTTTTCTGTGGAAGCAGGACGTTTGGTGTACATCGCGCCGCATGGTCCGACTGCAGGTGAATAAATTATTCTCTCTCTGAATTAGATATCCGTTCGGCAGGTAGAAAGCCACTGGAAAAATTCAGGTTTATCTGACCATAGAGATTGTCAGATATTGCTTGGAGTGTTTGGGATTCACCGTATGATTCGCGACACTCTCCCAATGTGGTAAAGGTTGCGAAATCTAACCTCCTGTCATCCAAGTTAGCTATACCTTACGTAGCTAATCGCCCTGTGGAGTCGTGAGCTTGGGTTCCTGGCTAAACTCTTTCTAGGCTGACGTTATCACAGTATTGATTATGATGTAGATGCAAATTGGATGTGAGTACAAGGTAATCTCGCTGGGAAGGATTCGTAGATTATGGTCGGGAGAAAATTATATCTTGTAAGTAATGACATATATATTTCCCCCTGTCAGCCCTCAATTCTCGAACAAATGATGACAGTACGCATCGTGCATCCGCAACACACCTCTTTCTCAACGAAAACTTGCTCTGTAGCTATGGCTCGTCCAAAGCGAACTTCCAGTGTTCTCGGAGGCGATCCTAGAGGAGACACTGGTGCACCTGCCATGTCAACCCTTGATGTATCCTCGTCGCCTTTCAAAGCTCTCCGAAATGCAAGTAAATGCATAACAACAGGACACGACAGGCAGCTGACCATGCGAGCAGATCAATGAGAATAATTCCAAGGCGTATCCGAACCGTTCGAAAGCACATTCTTTGTTTACACGATGGAAACAAATTTCAGCTCGACATACCTGGGTCAACCCTCTCATCATCATCTTCATTATACTTGCTGGCTATTGTGTTCGTCCTGGGCCGCAAAACCCTCTACATCATGCTATATTCCTTTCCTATCCTCTAGGTCCTGACTACCCTGGAGGACCTAACATGTACGGCAAAGGAAGACTTGATATTGCCTTCGTGGCCTTTTACACGGTTGTTCTTAGTTTCACTAGAGAGTTTATCATGCAGCGACTTCTCCTACCCTGGGCCATTAGATGCGGGATCAAGAAGTGGGGGAAACAGGCCAGATTTATGGAACAGGCATACACAGCAATATACTTCAGCATTTTTGGCCCCTTGGGTTTATATATCATGTCGAGGGGCCCGGTGTGGTACTTTAATACAACGGGCATGTTTGAGGGTTACCCCCATCGTACACACGAAGCCATGTTCAAGGCATACTACCTGCTCCAAGCCAGTTACTGGGCTCAACAAGCCATCGTCTTGATATTGTTACTTGAAAAGCCCCGAAAAGACTTTAAGGAACTTGTAACACACCACATTGTCACTTTGGCTCTGATAGCTCTCAGCTACCGCTTTCACTTCGCTTACATGGGTATCGCTATTTACGTTACTCATGATATTAGCGATTTCTTCTTGGCCGTGAGTTGATAATGGTTGTTTATATCGTAAAAATTGCTGACCCGAGTTCCAGACATCAAAGACTCTCAATTACCTTGACTCTGTTATTGTCGGCCCGTTCTTTACAACCTTGATTTGTGTGTGGGTATACCTTCGTCATTATCTTAACTTGCAGATACTCTGGGCAATCTTGACCGAGTTCCGGACCGTGGGACCTTTCGAACTCGATTGGGAAATGCAGCAGTACAAGTGCTGGATCAGTCAAATCATCACGTTTGCACTTTTGGCTTGCCTACAAGGAATCAATCTTATCTGGCTTACATACCTTTACCGTGTCGCCAAGAACTATGTCTTCAACAATGAGAGATCAGATGAGCGGAGTGAGGATGAAGACGAGGAGGGGGAGGTCAGTCCTGGAGATGAAAAGCAGACCCTCGAAAAGGAGGTAGGGTCGAATTCAGGAAAAAACCAGTTGCTTTGATGAATCGCCCTCGACACGAACCTAGCAGCATCAAAAGGCATCAGAGACCGGAAGAAAGTGAAATGAGAGGGTCGGTTGACTGCATTTATGACGAAAGGCTATCGCGGTAACATAGAATAAATAATCATAATAACATATAATTTGCAAGATGTCAACACTGTTCACCTCGAAACCTTCTGCGCGTGCTGTTAATCTCGATCTATATTGAGAAATGCCAGATAATCTCCGAATGGCTGTTAAAAGACTGGTGCGATGAAAGGATACTACACTACTGTCGACGTTGCGGAGTCAGAACTCTACTCAAGTTTCGGGAGTTGTAATCAGAAGAGCCGGCTTGCTCTAATTCCAGTACAGTAATTAACAAGGCTCTAGAAGGGGAAAAAAAGGGTCTTCCCAACATCACCTTACTCGGAGTAATTAATTACAGTACTGTACCTAAATTACTGTACTTAACGTTCAAAGAGGATAAGTTCCCCCCTGCACATCATTGACCTTGGCATTAATTATTGACACCGCCAATTCAAACAAAGTCAAACCCCATAATATGTTTTTTGGCTGCGACATTGAAAAATGATATTGACCCTTTCCGATTTCCAATTGCTCTCTATACCGACTTTGTCCTTCGTCATGTCTTTGTCTAGGCATTGAAGTGGTCCTAGCATGCTTTGGTTTGGTTTGCTGTCGACAAAAGCTGCTTGATTTGATTGGATAGCAGCGTGGGAGGTTCGGCATCTCGCGCTTCAGTCGTTCGTTTCACACCACCTACCTGCTGCACAAGTACCCGTTTCAAACTCCATCTCCCAGTGCGCTGGACGCACCTATTCGACTTCTTCTCAGATACCCCGATAGATCGCTTCAATTGCTCGTTCTTGTCGCTTTCACGATGTCTACCCCCCAAATCCACACCGCTGGCCCTGGCAATGAACAGGAGAAACAAGAGTGGGCTACGAGTCCAGCACGGAGCCAATATGAGGGTGCCGCTCAGGCATCCGCCTTCCCCGGGAGAAGGAGCCGTGGGACAGAAAAGACATCCATCGCCCAGTTATGTTCATGGGTCGTTGACCACCAAATCGGTCAGGATTTCAATGTTCTCCCCATGACGCCCTACTTATCCATACATAGGCATTGCTGTAACCCTACTCTCATCGCTAGTCGCAATTCACCTTTCCTTCCCGAATGCTCGCCATCACACTTCCAAATTCTACCGAATCTCCTATTACAATCCAGTCACCGGGAAGTTTGCCATAGGCTGGGACGATCTTTTATTCGTGTTTTTCTGGATCATCGTCTTGTCGGGTGCCCGCTGCGCGACAATGGACTACATCCTTGACCCTCTTGCCTTCAATCTAGGAATCCGCAAGAAAAAGCTGAAAGTACGCTTTACCGAACAAGCGTGGATCACAATGTATTATGGTTTCATCTGGATGATGGGCATGTACGTCGTATACAATTCTGAATATTGGCTCGACCTTCGTGCTTTATGGCGTAACTGGCCCACCCGAGAAATAGACGGTCTCACCAAATGGTACTACCTCGTGGGATTCTCGTTCTACCTGCAACAGATCGTTGTAGTGAATATCGAAGAGCGCCGCAAAGACCATTGGCAGATGTTTACCCATCACATCATCACCTGTACCCTCATATTCTCGTCGTATGGCTACCATCAAACAAAAGTCGGCAGCTTGATCATGTGTCTGATGGACTTTGGCGATATCTTTTTCTCGGTTGCCAAAATCCTGAAATACCTGCACTTCCAGCGAGCATGCGACATAATGTTCGGCGTCTTCATGATCGCGTGGTTCATCTGCCGACACGTCATCTATATGACCGTTTGTTGGAGTATCTGGAAACACATCCCTGAAGAGATCCAGTATGGATGCTACAGTGGCAGCGACACAGACCTACAAGGCCCCGTTCCCGTCCCTGACGACTGGTCACATCTGATAGAGCCATTTCACGATCCTGTGGGCCTCGTTTGCTGGAATAGTAATATTCAATGGACATTCCTGGGCATGCTCCTCTCCTTACAAGCTGTTTTACTAATGTGGTTCGTCATGATCCTTCGTGTGGCCTATAAGGTCATCTCAGGTACGGGTGCAGAAGATGTACGGTCCGACTCCGAAGAAGGCGACGAAGAGCCTGATGACGAAGAACCTGATAGCAGTGCCTACATGGACAGAATCCATACATGCGTCGAACCACATCCCGTTCTTTCAACGGACTTCAGCGACACATCAACGAAATCAAGCAGCCCGGTCCGCAGATCAAGTCGGCGCAAGGAATCCGGACATTCAAGTGGTGTCAATCTATTGGCGGCTGGTGATCGAAGGGAATTGTTAGGCAGAATTGGATGTGATAAGCCGACTAGTAAATAGTAAACTTGATTTTAGATGATATTGGTCTCGAAAGGACTTCGTTCGCAATCAAAATAATATGAAGATTTCATCAACCAACCCATGTTCTCCTCGTAGCTTTTGCTTAATGCTTAATCCACGGAAAAGATACAGTCAGCAACAACATGGATACACTGCAGATTCCTACCACCTTTAATTACAATTCTTATCAATATAACTAAGCCAGATAATAGTTAACTATCGGCCAGAGATTTCGAAGCATAGCTTTTCAAACAACAGTAAAATAAATTCCCTTGATTTCGCTGGTATCTATATCTATAAGACTTAGTACGTTACAGATCCTATAGCTCCTAGGAATTCCTCAGCCGTAACAAGGGGATATTGTGAGGAAAACTGCTAACTTATATCTTCTTTGACCCGTCTTTTCCGTCCATATTATTCAAGATAGTTAACTTATCCCTTTTCTTCCGCCCAAGAAAAAATTACTGTACTACAGTATGGTATTCTGCAAAATCGAATCGCCCAACTGCAGGCTGGACCTCATGTTTGTGGAATGGCCTGGCCTGGCTCTTTCACCCGAGTCACTCGATTTCCACGTGTTATACAGACAGGTTGGTCTACGAAATTACGGCGGCGTTAGGTGTTGTCGAAGAGTCCAGTCCCGATCGAGTCGTGCAACTTAACATGGTTCCGGGAGATGCATGACAGACTTTCTCCCGTCGCATATTGTCCTCATTTTCAAAGCGGGCAAGAAACTTCTGATGAAGCAGTATCGTCGGTCGAGGCATAAATAGGGACATCTCTTTGGCACCTGGATGCAAAATGCAATAACACTCGCGGAGGGTTAAAAGCGTCCTACTTCCATCGAGAAGAGGATCGATTTCGATATCTCTACTTCATTTTCTTCTCTCTCGTCCACTTTTGGATCTGATGCTCTATTTCACACTCTGCGTGTTTCCTTTGTTATACAACACCAGGCGCTTTGTTGTTTTGATGGGTGGTTATTAGACTTGAGAATCGCTATCATGCTTTTGATGCCCTCGTTGCCCGGGGCTTGCGTCAAGCTGCTTTAGACATCAGCGTCCTTGTTTCTTCGATGATCATGGATTTGATGTAGGTTGTCATAGACTCCCCACCCTCTCGTTCTCTGATGTTCATGGTCTCGAGATAAGCCCTTCATAAATGCCGGTGCCTTCGTTCTTCGATGACCACGGTTTTGTTGAAGGACCTCGTACATTGTCGCCGCCGCCCATTTCCCACGGCCACAGACTCGAGCCAGGCCATTACAGATTGTCAATGCCTTCGATATTTGGCGACCGCAATCATATTGAAAGACTGTCGGACATGGTCAAAGCCGTTGTTGTTTCTACTGTAATGAATTCTGCTTGGGTCGTGATAGACTACCGGCGCCCTCCTGGTTTCATGACTACAACCTCGTGGTACTGTAGTCTTTCTTGAACCGCCGCCACCCTCATTGAGGTGCACTGCTTGAACTACCGGTGTCCCCGCCAGTCCTTTACTTTCTACTCCCTCAACCGATGCGGTGGGATCGGGGATAATTTTTTTCCGGTAGGTAGGTGGGCGGGAATTATGTTCGCACATTTCATGGGTTCTCTTCCTTTTTCTCTCTTCCCTTTTCTCTTCTCTTCGTCGAGTCCGGAACAATGCCTGAGTATGTGTTGCTTGTTGTGACTTGAATCTGATTGAGAGATAATGCTGACCATAGGGTTGTTGTAGCTATATTTTCGACAATACTTCTGGCTGGAGTGGGTGCCAGTAAGCACCAACAAGTTATCTATTCTCCCAATTATGAAGAACCATCTCCCTGGAACCACTGTGGTCTGCCTCCCGACTCTTCCTTCGACCTCTCCCCCAAGCCATCTGTCGACCCGGCTGGGCCGCCCCCTCCCAATCCCTCCGAGCCAATCAAATTTGGCATCGTTGATATACCAGAGGCCATACCGCCAATATTTCTTCTTGTGAAGTTAAGAATAACCAATTCTGGCTTACTGCGGGCCAACGAACCTGTGTTGAAACAAGACTTTTCTGAACGCTACTCCTCGGGAGAGAAAGAGGAAGAAAGAAAGAAAGGAAGAAGAAGAAGATGATGATGAGAGTGGGCCGATGCCCGGTACTTCCGGGGCAAGGATCCCTTTAAAACCCTTGTAAAAATTTAACTATAAAAACAAAAGTAAGTCTTTATCTCTTTGCTGATTTTATCGAATAACTTCAGAAATAGATTTTGTTTGTGATAAAAAATATGAATCTTGCCATGGTTTGCTCTATAGGGTAATATATTTAATCAGTTCGCCGTTGTGCTGCAGCTTTTGCTTTCGCTGGTGCTGCAACGTCCTCTCCTACAGTCTCCTGTTGCCCACCTCAATCTCCTACCCAACACTGCAACATCCTATCCTCTACCTATCTATTCTCAGCCTCAGCCATCCCTAGCCCTATAGTTTCGCAAACTACCGTATCCCTTTGCTCTTAATTTAGTCGATCTGACTTGCAATTATTATACCAACCTCCACAATCTATAGTTATCCTACTTACACCATTCTTCGAAAATATATAAATCTACTTCACGACAACTATACCCTGACTGCGTGATTAACAACTTATAACATATGTCTTATTGACGACTGACTGACTATATTACAATGTTTTACTTTCATCTGCGCAAAATCTACGATTGATTCCAGTTTGATGAGATCAGGTGACGACTCAATAATATTAAAGGTAGATTATGTGATAACGAAATACAGGCCCTAAATATAATTTTTTTTGGTTCTGAATGTGTTACTTAGTAGATAGTTAGCAGTAATTCTAGAAAAAGAAGGAGAAATTCTGAATTATATTCATATAGTTATATATAGAGAACCTTTTCGGCTAACTAGATGATAACGGCTACTACAAATATAACTAACTGTATATTATCGATATTCTTTTTTATAGTTAACTAGCTAACTTATTTAAAGTACTAATTAGATTAGAGAAAGATAAGTTAATGTTATAGGAAAAGTTTTACCAAGTCTGATATCCTTGGGTTACTTATTAGATTCAATAAAGGTACTTATTGTAAAATTGGAAAGCTTAGTACTGTCAAGGCGACTCTATCGAAATGAAAATCAATCAATCAATCAATCAATTAATTAATAGCTTACTTTATATCGCTCCGTCCTCTCCGTCTCTTTATACACAGCGCCAGATTCCCAAATCAAAGACATTTCACAATCATAGGAAGCATACACAATTCCTACATGAATGTTCCATTGGACAGAGATCTTTGATTATTTAAAATTTTTATTTTTAGAAATGATTACCGGTTTTGAATCTCAACCGCGAGCTGTCCTTTTTTATGCGTGTTTTGGTCTTTTCATCTCCCTGAATCAACCGGACCACCGAAAGCCCGATGCTCTATGCCGGTGTCAAGTAACCTCCACCGCTGAGACTCACGGTGGTTCCGTTCAACTTGCTGTTCGCCGAGGACGATGAGTCGTAGGTGATGTTGTAGCCATTGCTGAAGATGTTGGAGTAGGTGGTGTCGGCATCAGTAAAGTTCTCCAATGCCGAGTTGGCAGTCAGAGTCCAATTGGAAGTTTTGTCCAGTGAGATGGCAAAATAGCCATGTCCGTAACCCACGACTGTTTTGCCCGTCCAGCTGGAATACTCAGACAGACGAAAGCTGATGGAGGATTCATTGTACGCAACGAGCGCTCCTTCGAGACTTGATTCCGAAACAGTAACGGTCGCTTCTGCAGGCGACAGGGCGCTGTTGTCATCATAGTCCGCGTAGTAGTCGAAATCTTGAGTTACCTGGGAGTAATTGGCCACGACAAGAATGCCCGACGCACTATTATTGATGGTGGTGGAGATCAGGTCAGCCGAAGCAATGATGTTTCCAAACCACAGTCCGGGCATGGTGTCCCCAAGAACCGTCAGCTTGGAGTTCTCGAATGTCACCGCAGCCCCTGACGATCGTGTCGAGGAGGAGAACATAATGGTGCCTCCGAGAAGCCCGGCCGTTACATCACAGTTTTTCCAATATGCTGTTTGGACACCATCCATGAACATGATCGGTGACTGCGAGGCATGGCCAATGACATTGGTCATGTTGCAAAGCCCAACAGCATAGCAAATGGCCGAGCCAATCCCGTCTGTATGTGCTACAGAGTCACTGACATGCACATACCCAGCTGGACTATCGCCACTGAAAGATGAGCAACGGTTGCCACCAGAGTAATGATAGACATTCTTCCCGTATACAGTTCCGTTACCACCGGCATAGAGGCCATGAGAGGTTGGCCCAGAACTGTAAAGCCAGGCATTATCAACGTAGGCTTCGGTTCCAGAACCGTATGAATAAAGGTTTGCTGCACCGTTGTGCGTGGTGATGTTGACATTGGAAAGCGTTGCGACAGAATCATTCGCAACAACGACCGCACTATTTACACCTGGATCATATCTGGTAAGTAGCTTCCGTTAAAAACCTAGTATGAGGCTCTGCCTTACCAAAGAAACTGGACTGGGCCAAGTTTGAAGCATAGCCGAATTTGATGATTGTCGAGTAGGCAACGCTGACATCCGATTCGTTTGCAACAACCAGGACGCTAGTATCATTACCTTCTCCGTACAAGACTTTGTGGCTGATGTTTGCCGCTGCATTGCTATAGCTATATTCACCGACGATTGCTATGGTCTGGTACGAAGTAGTTGTGACGTTGTAGTCGGCCAATATCGCGTTATCAGATGCCCAATCCGCTGAGCTGATTTCGTCACTAGGATCTGTAATGGTTATAGTAGCGGACGCCAATGCGGCATAGGCAAGTAAGCTGCTGAGCAGAAACATTTTTTGGCGACGGTTGATGTTTCAACAAGACTCAATCATGCATGAACTGAAGACAGAAGCGGTAAGAGAATGAAACAGTCCACAGCGAACAGCCAACCAAATCTCAAAATAACAAAACGAAAAGGTAGGGTATAAATACTTTCCATTTACAATGTAGTTTATGCTCTGGACAGAGCTCGGGATCCCTCCACATCGGAATCAATTGGCTCTCGGAAGTGCCTGAAGATCTGTCAATATGCAAGGTCTTGACTCGACGCATCATGAGGTCAGGGATCTTGTTAGATGAAGATGACAAGGGACACGTAAGGCCTGGAAGTAGTATGCTGCCAAGGAACCGGTTTCCCTGCGAAGGGAAGAGCGAGATACGCAAAGGAGATGTCATTGGGTTTCGTTCCAAGGCAATAGCTCTAGCTTCAAGCCACCCATGCGATTATACCAATTCTCCCAGAGATGAGATTCTCTGCACGGCCCCGCGAGAGGTGGATCTTTCGTATGAGCCAAATCTGATAGTCGTTGACCAGTGTTTCTACATAGTAAGATCCAGGATGTTGTGGTGTAAGACTAATCGTGGGGAAGCTTTGTGGGAGAAACAACGGGGCCACGAATATGGGAGAGCTTTCCCCAGGTTCTGGGGTTCCCGATGTGGGCGCTCCCCGCAGGACTCGGACCAAAGAGGAGGCCAATCAAAACATATCCGGCATAAGAGTATGCCTACATGATATTTACAGAGGGATCAGAGCTGCAAGATCGACATCAGAGTGCTAGGATGAGTCCCCAAATCGTCACTGAAAAGCAGGCAATCAATTGAACATGTAAGGGTCAACGACGTATTGATAATATTGTCCTGCTTGTACAATTGGGGGTGATGTTAGCTTCTTTGACCGTTCTGGATGAAGGTCAGAACCGTCCGGGAGGGCGCGTCAATGGTGTTTCCTTACTACCTGTGGATAAACGAATTCCGTTTGGTTCTCCCCGCCCCTGATAAAAGTATGAGTCTTGCCATGGTTTGCTCTATAAGGTAATATATTTTATCCGCCCCAGCCAAGTGGACAGACATGCTGGTCCCGTACAGGAGATTTTCCACTCCGCATTGAGCGGGATGGCAAGTGGGTTGTGTGGTGGACAGAAGACCGGTTTCGAATATGGGGTTAAATAGAGTAAACAAACCATGGACTTTACTTCCCCGCATACTCCGCAGGGAAATTTGCTGCAAGGGCGGCCCCAATATGAAGCCGGCTCTTGAATTCTATGGGAATCTAAATACCTTAAAATGAACAGGCTCATATCCATGACTAGTCTTCATCAAAGTTCTCCGTGGCCCGAGTGTGCCAAATATCTAGTCGCGATGACGATCAAGAATATCCCCGTTAGGAACGGTTTGCGGATGAAGAAAAAAGGGGGCGGGGCAGGGGGGTTTCTTGAGAGTGGCACGAGATCCCGGACAATGAACATGCTTCGTAAGGCCGATTTGGATAGCCAAAGACTGTCGAAGAAAGCGCATTCAAAGATAGAAACACGTATGCAGATCTGGGGAAGCAAGCCTCGGTAAAGATTGCTAGCGTTTGCTGAAGTATCTTCTTGCCATCAGAGACGTGCATCGGGTATCCGAGATGGATCTATAATGGGATTTCGGAACAGGATCTGCGTGAGATGCATTATGTACATGTATATGCATTTCGGTTCGGCCTTTGTGAATTCGGTACCTCTGTTGGTGCGCACTACCCAGAGGACTGAATCACGGTCGATGTTCCCAACGGACATCACCTGATAGCTCCGAAGGAGTCTGCCCCCAATATCTGTCGAGTTAATTTTATTTTGCATGATGAGGTGTTGTGAAACTTACAGACAACGGTTATGGCTGATCCATACCGTCCTCGACGGTCCACCGGTCCATCAACAAATCCTACTTCTTCTCAAGGTCCAAGATCTGGTAGCAGCATGGCAGACCAGCGGTTTCCTCGTCTGACCAACCCACGACCTCTCCCACAGTTGGCACCCCCTCACCCAGCTGGTCCTCCAAGGGGAGATGCTGCAGAGGGATATATAGATCTACCTGTGGTAACCATAGCCGATTTGGAATAGACAGCCTCAAGGTCAAGTTAGAATATGTTACTGCTTCGACATGAATTCTCAGAATGGCATGGAAAAGGCCTGTGCCTTAAGGACCATTGCTTGGCCTACGTTGCAACTCGTTTCTGGCTCAGATCTGATCAGCCCCAAAATTGGGCGCGCCCTGGCCACTTCTGGACTTTGACTTGGCCCCCTTGAAGATGACCGAACAGACTTCAGCAGCCAACCCCCCTGTTCAGTGTCTCAGTGTCCATCTACATGGGATGTCATGGTTTCTGAGACTCGTGTACAACCGAGTGGCGAACGCACGGGTATTGAGAATTGGCCAACTCGAGCACAAGCGCCGCAACTGTGCATTTGGCTCGCATTATCAGCATTTTGCAAGATATCCCTAGATTGATCTAGGTTCAAAGGGGGACGTCCCTGGCTTGGACTGTACCATAATAGTATGCTTCCCGTCTACTCTCAGTTCCGAACTCTGACCGTCCAGAACAAGTCCTAACTCCATTCACAGTATAGTGCTGCTTCTCTGAGCTCTTAACAGGAAACTGTGAACCCTCTATCTCGGCATATCGGACTGGGCACAAACCGGACGGTTCGGATGTTGTAGCTGCCCCTTGCGCCGTTATGTCAGGGCAGCCGTCTGGGGTAAGTTAGGGATCCACCATCTTGACTTCAATGAGCTCCGGCTATTGGCATAGGCAACCGTAAAAACTGGATCGTCGGGCATGGAGCCCCTACCGTTGGCCATTCTGCCACCTCGGACATAACAGACCTAACCTATTTTGGTATTATATTCCCAGCGGTGCCTAGATCAATTGATAAGGATCTACTATTCTGAGTTTCTTAATACCTGGTGTTACGCCTACTTTATTACATCGCCATTATTATATTATATCAAATTAAAGTTTGTACAGTTGATAGAGAGCATCCGACAGGTATATCTAAAGGAGGTATCTGTAGAGAGGGCCGAATTATTCACTATTACTCCATTTGCTCCACCCAACCCATTACACCCATTTTACATCAATTTTTTTCAGCTGTTTGATTTTATACCTATTTATAAGGAATAGACGGATTTTAATAGGCAAAGTATGCTCAATCTAAACCCTAATAGACTAAATCATTAGCAACCTTTTAAAGTTATTAGACTAACTGTTTAGTATTTTAATAGCTGTAACACTATTATCTATCTATTCTCAGATACCTTAATCTAAACTATAGAATTTAAGTTTATATGAAAGTTAACGCCAAAATAAATTATACTTTATATAATTTTAAAGCTACATAAAACCAGATATCCTAGGAATTAGAGTTTAATATTATAGGTAGAAGGAT